>JAOEGS010007214.1:1870-73761 GCA_025447755.1 Corythornis vintsioides
CCCCCAACAACCCCCCTACTCCCCCCCTCAGTTTCCCAGCACCCATTGCAAGTGCCGCTGTCATGGCAACAGAGCGAGCGCTGGCTGCCTCCCGTTGCCATGGTAGCAGGGCTGGCTCAGGCTGCACTGTGGGGATCCCACTCACCCAGCATCCCCAGCAAGCAATGGAGATGAGACCCCCAAACCAGCTGCAGGGGAACTCGAGGCCACCCCTAGTCCCCGTGTGCAGGGCCATGGCTGGAGCATGGCCCCCTCAGCTGCTTCGGGTGGGTGCATGAGCTGGTAGCATCCCCTGGAAGAGAAGGCTCTGGGGTGACCTTGTGGCCTTTCAGGACTTCAAGGGGGCTTTCAAAGATGGGGACAGGCTTGTGAGCACGGGCCTGTTGGGACAGGACAAGGGGTGATGTGTTTCAAACTAAAAGAGGGAGATTTAGACTGGAGAGAAGAAATTCTTTACACTGAGGGAGGACAGACCCTGTCCCAGGTTGCCCAGAGAGGTGGTTGATGCCCCATCCCTGGCACCATCCCAGCTGAGGTTGCTCTGAGCAAGCTGCTCTAGTTGCAGATGTCCCTGCTCCCTGCAAAGGGTTTGGGCTGGATAAGCTTAAAAGGTCCCAACCATTCTATGATTCCCACGACCCCCAGCCCACGGCGGCCGCCCCATCCTCATCCTCACAGGTACAGGGGGTCCCTGGCTGAGGTGGTGGACATGGACAAGCTGCTCTGCAGCCGCTCGCTGCGGGAGCTGGAAGAAACCCTCTTCTGCCGGAGCAAGAGCTGCCCCACCAGCTGGGAGACCTACTGGGAACGCAACGAGCCGCTGCGCGACGCCGACGAGGCGGCCGTGCCCCTGCTCTGCCTCTGCAGTGCCGACGACCCCGTCCGCGGCCCCCCGGCCCGGAGCCTGCCCTCCGAGCTCTTCCGCAGCAGCCCCTACTTCTTCCTGCTGCTGACCCCACGCGGGGGCCACTGCAGCTTCCCCACGCGGGGCCCGGGCCGCTGCTGGGGCCACGAGGCCGTGCTCGAGTTCTTCAGGGCCGTGGGCGAGTTCCTGCGGGTAGAGGAGCGGAGGAAGGGGCTGCCCCGGCCTCGCAGGTGGGGGGTTCCCACCGCTGACACCCCTGTCTTCACCTGGCAGAGGTCCTACACCCGGTAGCCCCCAGGCAGGGGTCCGTGGGCTGGGGTGAGGGGCTCGGAAGGACAGGCAGACACTCCGTGTACTAAAATTACTTTATTACAGTTGATTTTTTTTTTTTAACATTTCCTTTGCTATGATACAAAGGATACTTACAAACAAAATATTACATATGACCTTATTTTTTTTTTTTCTCTTCTCTTATTTTCTGACAACTTGGTAACAGCTTTAAATGCACAATCTATACAATTAATACAGGTTATATATGAGCTATAATGTATGTTGAACCAGAAGAATACCAGAATACTGACAATATACTGTACATTAAGCCTTACCAGTTAGTGCTCGTGGCATTTTCTACCAGAAGGAAAACGCACACCTGTAGATTCACTCATACCAGCTGGTGCTACCAGACATGGAAGCAGGAAGGAGTTTAATTCCCCTGGTTAAATCCTTCACGGCCCATCACCGTGGTGCTGGGCCTGGAAACCTCAGACCAGTGTTCATAGTAAGACAGCAGATATGTGTGTGTTTGGAGTAACTAACGCTCCGCGGCACCAACCGGGCACGGCCAGAGCTGGGTGATGCCCCAGAGCAGACGGCCACGGCGCGGGGAGCCGGGCACTGGGCGAGCTCTTGTTGGGGAGCTGGACCTCCTTAGGGAGAGGGAGAGGAGGAGGAGGAGGAGAGGAAAAGCAGCAACAGCTTTGTTGTCTCAGCAGGCAGCTCTTGGGTTTGTGCACATCACCAGGCAGGGGCCGGGGGGGGCAGAGCGAGCACCGGGGCTGCGGCTCCCCTGGCCCAGTTGCAGGGCTGGGGTCCAGGCTGTGCTGGGAGCTGGTGCCCAGCAGAGCCCAGGCAGGGCTGGGAGCTGCCTTCGGGTACCTGCTGGCTGGGGAAGGTTGGCATTTGCTTTGCAGCCAAAGCTAGAGCTGTGTGGCTACAGGTGTGCACTTCCCCTCCTCCCGCCCTGCTCTACGGCAGACTGATAAGGTTACATTTTTGTTTTGTTTGGTTGGGTTTTTTTTGTGTGTTTTTTTTTTGTTTTGGATTTTTATTTTATTTTTTTTAACTTTTTTTTTTTTTTAAGCAACCAGCAAGTGAAGTGTTTTTAGTTGACTGGCAAAAGACCTGGCATTTGCACAAAAGCTGCAAATGGAAAACAGCCATCCCCTCCTCCCACCCACTGCATCCCAGTCCAGAAATCCCAAACTGTTGGCGGAAAAAAAGGAAAAAAAAAAACCAAAAACCAACAACAACAAAAAAAACAAGGGTAGAGGAGAGGAAGGGGAGGGGGGAACAGGTTGGAAAATACCAGGTTGAGTTAACATTTCCTTGACTTCACACAATGCTTGTGCAAAAAAAAGAAACAAAATGAAACCCCCAAACAAACCAAAAAAACCAAAACCAGAAACATGCTGGAAATAATGAAAACAAATGGAAAGGAATATATAAAATTAAAAATATAAATAGGATGTCTGGCTGACTGGTAGAAGAATAGGTCATTCAGGTTACAAAAAGGAATATACATTCAAGAGGCTCTGAACCCAGTGGGGTAACTGATGTTAAACTTGTGTTAATAGTTAGGCTAGAATTCTCAAGTTTGTCTTTAAAATCTTCACAATACAAGCAAGCTATTTTTAAAAAATATACACTATACACACCTCACACAGCTTCTCCTATCCGTATTACACACGTTACGCTACCCTCCCATCCACTAATCCAGAGGAAGGGGGGTCTCCCCCTCCCTGACCCACCAGCCCCCCAGCGTCGGTGGGACAGCGACGGCTGCAGAGCCCCCGGCGGGTCCCTTGGCCCTCCACATCTCACCCCAACCATCTCAAAGCATTTACAAGTCACCAAAGGGCTGTAGCCTTTTTATGTTATACACACTTCACTTTGTAACGTTAATTATTTACATCAGGGCTGCCCCCCCCCCATCTTTTAGCTGTTTCTAGGCAGGTTAAGATAAAAAAAAACAAAAACAAAAACAAAACAACATTCCTGTTCCAAGCAGGCAGGGGGAAGAGCTGCGGGGGGTCAGAAGGGAAGAAAAGCTGAAGAAAGGAAGCGGGTGGTTTGCTTGCCAGAAGCCAAACCTGTACACACACACACACACACACACACACACACACGCACGCACACACACACGCGCACACACACACGCACTGTGGGTAGCTAGGGCTTGGTGGTTGGAAGATGTCGTGCTGTACGGGAAGATAGAGATTGGGCCCCTCTCCAGATGGCCAATAAGGGTGAGCTTGCTGTTTAACGGACGGATGTGACGTTGTAAACCCGGGCTATAAAAAGCCCTGCCACGTGCTAATTAATAAACACCATTTTTGCCACCCAGCACATTGGTGTCAACGAGCTAATTGTGTCTTTGTGGGAGAGGTTACCCCGCTTCTCGCGGGAGGGCGTCTCCCCGCTTCGCTCTTGCGAGAGGTCTACCCCACTTTTTCGGGAAGAGGTACCCTGTCTTGTACGGGAAGGATTTCCTCGCTCTAGCGAGAAGTTAAAGGTTTGCCCCACTTCTTTTGGGAAGGTGTTCCCCGTATCTTAGGGGAAGGATTTCCTCGCCTTGTGCGGGAAGCAACAGGTGGTGTCGAAACCCAGGAAACCGAGACCGAGAGAACGGAACCCTGGATGGGAGATCGGGAGCATCGCCCGTGACCTGGGACCAGAGATTTGAGACCTTGGACGGGACTTCGGGAATCGAAGTGTGACTGACAATCAGTGCGGCCGGGCGATGTCGGCCAGCGCCGTCTACATGCTCGACCTGAAGGGAAAGGTGCTCGTCTGTCGGAATTACCGTGGAGATGTGGACATGTCAGAGGTGGAGCATTTCATGCCCATCCTTATGGAGAAGGAGGAGGAGGGGACTCTGTCTCCCATTCTAGCCCACGGAGGAGTTCGCTTCATGTGGCTCAAACACAACAACCTGTATCTTGTTGCAACTTCCAAGAAAAATGCCTGTGTGTCTCTGGTGTTTTCCTTTTTATACAAAGTAGTTCAGTTTTTTTCTGAATATTTCAAGGAGCTGGAAGAAGAGAGTATTAGGGATAACTTTGTTATTATTTATGAGTTGTTAGATGAGCTTATGGATTTTGGTTATCCACAAACCACCGACAGTAGAATCTTACAGGAGTACATCACTCAGGAAGGCCACAAGCTTGAAACTGGAGCTCCACGTCCACCTGCCACTGTCACAAACGCTGTTTCGTGGAGATCAGAAGGGATAAAATACAGGAAAAATGAAGTGTTCTTGGATGTTATAGAGTCTGTGAACCTTTTGGTGAGTGCCAACGGGAACGTGCTGCGGAGCGAGATCGTGGGCTCCATCAAGATGCGAGTGTTCCTCTCGGGGATGCCAGAGCTGCGCCTGGGGCTGAATGACAAAGTCCTCTTTGATAACACAGGCTGTGGCAAAAGTAAATCAGTAGAGCTGGAAGATGTGAAGTTTCACCAGTGTGTTCGTCTCTCTCGTTCTGAAAACGACAGGAGCATTTCCTTCATTCCCCCTGATGGAGAGTTTGAGCTCATGTCCTATCATCTTAACACCCACGTAAAACCCCTGATCTGGATGGAGTCTGTGACTGAGGAGCATTCCCACAGCCGCATCGAGTACATGATCAAGGCAAAAAGTCAATTCAAACGTAGATCAACTGCCAACAACGTGGAGATTCACATCCCTGTTCCCAACGACGCCGACTCGCCAAAGTTCAAAACCACTGTTGGAAGTGTCAAATGGGTTCCAGAGAACAGTGAAATTGTCTGGTCCATTAAATCTTTTCCAGGTGGAAAAGAATACCTGATGAGAGCTCACTTTGGACTTCCAAGTGTTGAAGCTGAGGATAAGGAAGGAAAACCTCCCATTAGTGTAAAGTTTGAGATTCCCTATTTCACCACTTCAGGAATCCAGGTTCGCTACTTGAAGATCATGGAGAAGAGTGGGTACCAGGCCCTGCCCTGGGTTCACTACATCACTCAGAACGGGGACTACCAGCTCCGGACGCAGTAAAGCCCCTCGCGAGCTCCACGGACGACCACCCTTCAGGCCTGGGATTCATTTGCAGGAGCTTCTGTGGCACTGGGAGTTGTGAATGTCATTGCCAAGGGTCTGGTTTCTGCAAATCTTGGGGTGGGCAGGAGGAAGACTGGAAATTCACTGTTTTCAGTAACGTGTCTGAGCATTTAAACCATTAGAATTGATTGTGTGGGTATTTATTTCATTCATAGAACACGCTGATCTTGCTGCTTAAATGCTAATGAGGTTAGGAGTAGCAGTGACCTTGAGGAGCCAGGAATACAGAATGAACCTTGAGAATGTCTCGTGGATGCCTTCTCTGTTACATTTGCAAAGCTTCTGGTGTTGATGTTTTAGGAGCTCTGAAGACATTGGCAGCGTTAGGCTACAGATTAGGGAGATGATTGTGCAATCACACACACACACACACACACACACACACACACACACACGCCTCTCCTCCTCTGATCCTTGAATCCTCACAAGCTCCTGTCTCCTACTACCTCCTACCACCCATCCCTGGAGAGCTCCAGGCCTCACTGGTGCTCCAACCCCTCTGCCCACAGCTTCCCGGGATGCTCAGCAAAGCTCTGCTCCACTTGCACTCACCTCTGCCACACGACAAGGAGCACGGGTCCTTCCTTCCCTCCTTCCCACCCCCTCCCTTGGTGGCAGGGCAAGCCAGCCAGGGCCAGGACGGGCACCCCGAGCCCCCCACCAGCCACCACGTCGCACCCCCAGGACTCGCCGGGTGCAGTTGGGCTCCACTGCAGCAGAAGCACAGGTGACATACTTCAGCTTGTGAACAACCCTGTGCTGATTCCTAAACTCTGCTGAGCTCAGAGTTGCCATAGAAATGTGTGATCCTGGCACTAAAAGCAGGCAACGATCTGAAAAGAAAGTCAGTCTTTTTTTTAATGTATTATTATTTTCTTTAGGTTTGTTTTTCCTTTACCCTCCAGTAGGTTTCAATGATCTCGGGTTTAAGACTAAAGCAGTCAGCAGGGGAAAACAGATCATGGCTTAGGTTGAAAGAGTCAGAAGCCAGTGCTAAACTGCAGCAAAGAGCCTGAACTCCAGCTCCACAGAAAGCTCGAAGCCACCACCCCGCCCTGGCAGCGCCCACCACGCAGCACATGCTGCCAATGGGGGACAGATTGTCCCCCAGCCACCCCAGAACAGTTGGCAGGAGGCTGGCAGCCCCGGGTCCCCCCCCTGCCCCTCCCCAGCTCGCAATATTTAAGCACAATTCCTTACAGCATCACTTGGACAAGTCTCGGGATTAGGTGCATGCTGAACTACGACTGGCAATTACAGTAGCTTTTGGCTAGCTGGCACAGACTGGATCTAGAAATTTTAGTACAAAAACTTAAAAAATACAGAAACTAGGTCAATTTGTTAACTACATATTTACAGGTAATTACAATCCTTTTCACTCACAATAATTCAACTAATTGTCAGTGAAAATTCAAACTGTGCATGTTCTGAGGTACCCGTACTCAAGGGTGGGGAGCGGGGCAGGGGACCGGAGGGGCGAGGCGTTGGGGGGAGAGGGAGGAAAGATCCTCCCCCCAAGTTTGTTCACATCCACGGGGGCTACGCTCGGCCCTCCTGGTTCCTGGACTCAGTGTGTGCACTCAGAGCAAGCGAGGAGAGGGGGGGGAACCGATTCCAGGGCTGGTTTTTTTTCCCTAGGACATGGCTTTGGGATGTTTCGAGGACTCTAGGCGGGCGCAGTGCCAACGGTCACGTACCAAACTCCTTCCCCCTCCTACCCCCCACCTCCCCAGAGGAGCCTCCAGGTGAAGTGCAAGTACTGAGCCCCACAGCTCGGTGGGTAAGGTGCTTGTTTGCCAGCAAATCCATCTCCTCAGTCCCTCTCCAGCTGACAACGGCCCCTCCTTCCCCAGCGGGGATGCAGCAGCCAGCACAGCCCCAGCTGCCTGAACCTCGTTGCACAACAGGAACCTGGGTTATCTGCTGCCATCGCTCCCTGGTGGGGCTGTGTTTACCAGAACCACCAGACCTATCAGCTTTTTTTATTTTTTTATTAAATATATTTTTCCTGGCTGTAAACAGCTACCCACGACCTTTCCAAGCGCCTCACACATTATTTCTCAACAGACTCTGGCTCAATCGACTCGTCAAAGTGCAAACGGAAACAAACACAGCAAAGGGACCCTGACCAGCATCCCTGTTTGAGCATCCACCACTCCTCCAGCCTTGGCACGTGGCTCTGGGCTCATTGCCAGGGTGGGAAAGTACCACAGGCAGAAGCACAGCTACAGATGACACTAGTCCTTTTGGAAGGGTAAGGATGGCCCAGGCAAACCAGAGTATCTCCTAAAAAATTCACAACAGACCTTCCACTACGGACAGGAGGGAAAACTGCCTCGGAATTCTCTGGCAGCACGAAGAGAAGAGCCTGTGGTTGGCATGTGGCTGGTTGGGCTGCCCTGGGGGGGTTAAGATTGCAGCTGGATGAACAGTTGTGACTTGGCACATGCAAGAACCAGTTATTTCCCCAAACTGTCTGAAATCTCACCAAGATGGGGTCTGCAAAGGACAAAAGAGAAGGTCAGAGGGGTCTTCAGAGCTTGAGGTGTCCAGCATGGCACATGCCCCTCTACTGTGAGAAAGACCAGGGCAAGATTTACTAGACCTGCAGAGCAAGTGCCCAGGAGCAGAGCAAGGCTGTCCTTTTCCTACTGCAGCCACCTCACAACACACGTGTGCCTGAGAAGAATACACAACAGCCCAGAGGGGTTACACACGTATGTGGACATTGCACACACGCTTTTACATCTTCCAATTTAGCTTCTTTTTTGCTCCTCCACCCAACCTGCTCCACCTGTGAGACGTGCTCACCGAGGGAGGGTGTCCAAGGGGTGGCTCCAGCTCAGGAACACCAGCAGCTCGCTCCAGAGCCATGCAAACCATGCCAGGCCTGGGCTCTCTTGTGGCAAGATGCCGCTGGGGACTCTTGAGCTCAGCCTGCTGAGCACTTCACCGACCCACTCACCGCCCCCCCAGCAGACCAGTACCACGCCCTCACTGCTTTCCTACTGCTACAAGAGCTTGGTATCCCATCTATTGTCTTCTGACTTTGCAGTACCCTCCGGGAGCTCTCCTCTCTCCACAGCAGCCCCGCTGCCCTCCTGCGCCCCAGAGAAGCCAGCTACAATTAGCAGGGCACAGCTAAGGGAGGGCCCCTGACCTCACCCAGCCCTGGCACGGCTGGTGCAGATGTACATGCCCTTGCCAGCCCCCCTGCAGGGGCTGCTTTCTGCTCCTGAAGAACAGCAGAGATGAAGTGCCCTGGCAGAAATGCACAGCATACGGGGGGTGTGTGCACGTCAACCCGCACACAGGTACATAGGGAGTATAGAAATATATACAAACAAGTTACCATAGATATATCCAGAGATGTGCGTGTTCAACAGAGAAATGGGAGACAGTGGGACCATACAATTTATTGCCTCTCAAGAAATGGCACGTTAAGCAGGAGCTGAGGGCAGGGCAGCCCCGAGCATGAGGGGGGGCCCTGCTCCCTGGGGGTGGTGAATAAACCAGCATTGGCCCAGGATGGAGCAGGGTGTTCTGGAGGGGGAGGGCTGGGTGGGACACAGAGCAGTGCCAGCCTGGCCCCATGCCAGGCCAGGGATGGCTGGAGGGAGGGTTCTGTGGAAAGCTCAGTATCATACCACCTTTAGCTCTTCAACCCCTTTGAAGCTCAGAGGTTTGGAGGGAATGCAGGTGAAACAGAGCTGAGGCCTCCATTTCAGGGCTGCATCCGAGGAAGAAAGCAGAGAACGTTCAACATGGAAGGGAGAGGTGGCTGCTGACTCCCGGGGACCACGGGAACAAGACAAACATGGTCCCTTTAATTGATTTAACTAAATAAAAGCAAAAGAAATTAAAAACCTAAAGAGGTGAAAATGCTGACTCTGTTATGTTTGGGGTTTTTTTTTTTCATCTGCGGGCTAAACTACATCAGAACTTCAGGTCTTTGCAAAGTGGAGAGAAAAATAACCACAGAATAAGAGATCTGAGGGGTCAAGCTGGTGATCCAAGAATACTGCAACAGAGTTTGCAAAGTAGTCCACACAGAAGAGTTTCCCCAGTGTTAAATACAAACATAAAAAGATGTAAGAGAACATCTTTGCTGAGGTACTGGAGTGATTTCCATCACTTACAGATTACAGCATTTTAAAAATCAAACTTAGGGCATGACTGCAACAAGTGCAAGAGGGAGTAATAGATCTTACTTTTAAAAACTGAGTTTGCAAACTGATTCAGAGAGTGTTTGCATCTCTCTAGTGCGAAGTTGTTCAGGTATCTCAGAAATATACCCGAGATACATTCCAATTCTCAACACCAAGAGCCTCCTCGTGCACCTCCAAGCAGAGCCTGACCCTGAGTCCCTCTGGCTAGAGCTGGTCATGGGGTGCTTTGTCTCGAGACCAGGCTTGTTTGGGACATTTTCCTTTCCCCACGTACACACAGGGACACACAAATTTAGACCAGTTGATCTGAATCAGTTTTTGCAAACTATTTTAATTAAAATATTAACTTGTTGGAATAGTCCAGGTCTGCACATGATATACATGTAAGAATGGTTACTACACAGTTCTTTTTGAGTACAAAAAAAAAAAAAAGCCAAGATGGGGTATCCATCATTTGGATTCAGCATTCAGTCATGCTTGACATTACACAAAGAGATGGGTTGAGAGAATTCTGTTAAGTAGCTCGATTGAAGCCAGAGACTTTGACCCAATTCAAACCATAACAGAAGCAAAAGGAGGAACCCACTGAACTGGCAGGTATGGCCTGTCCCTGCTGTCCCTGATAGAGGAGCTGAACTAGCTTCAAAACGCTGCGTTAGCACCATGCTCTGGGCACACCCTCCACACTCACATGGTCAATCCCAATACAATGTTGGCCTTTCCTTTTTTGTCCACCTTCCTAACCCCAGGAAAACTCGGGTATCTTCCCTAAATCGGTTTCGCTGCATTTCAACAACGCTGCAATGCAAAAGAATGACCCCAAAACATCCGATTCCACATCAAAACATAGCAAAGGACAGGACAATTCACGGTCACCACTCGCCCCAGGGGACAACCAGAGTCACCTCCATGGGACCACCGCCACATCCCAGGCTTCCACCAACTGTTAGGACTACAAAGCTCTTCGCTAAGGGGCTGCTTGAACGTCTTTTGGTAGAATTTCCATCTTGGATTCGAGTGATATGCTATGTCAAGGTGCTAGGAATCCCAGTTGGATTCACCAGACCCTGGCAGAGAGCTGAGGATTGGGAGTGGGTGTTAATTTAGCTAATGAAAGAAGGTCGCCCTGCTGAGATACCGAACAGCAGCGAGACACTAGAGTAGTTACTAGATAAATATGTCACGTGGACAAACACATTCGGAAAACCTTGCTTTTGAGCCCTATAAACATATTAAAGGCAAATCCTAGAGTTAGCAGCTAGTGTTTTCTTCAAGATGATTAGTGTGCAAGGAAAAACATTTACAAAGAACCCTGGCTGGTCAGTCCCCAAGACAGAAATCTTTGCCTCAAGCCAAACTTCATCTACCTGCTCCTTCCCTAAGCCCCCCAGCGCCGGCTGACCCAAACCCTCTGGCACCTCCAGGTCCCAGCACTAAGGGATGACACAATGCCAACAAAGCCATGAGACCACCCCCCACCCCCGACCCCCTTATCACTGTATGGATTTCACAACCTCCTTCGCTTCCTTTCAGTAGTACAGCAGCTCCAAGGAGCCTCTGGAAGTAGTGCCTTCTTGCCTGGTGTGATACGCTGCCCAAATATCACAGCATCTCAAGGGACTGTAAAAAGTTGTGAAGTATTGCAGCAATGAAAAGAATAAAAAGGAGCCTCACATGCAGCAAGATCTACAGTGATGATGTGGGTTAGTCATCAGCTGGGAAAGAGGCATTGGCTCAGCTCCTCCTGGTACACTGTGGCAACTAAACATTTAAACAGTTGGCTACACTCTACATGTAAACAGGAAATTGCAACAAGCCAAAAAGGTAATAAATTGGTGGATGTAGTGTAATAATGAAAAACCTGTTCAATGGCATTTTGTGACTATGGCATCCTTCAAAATACCTCTGGCATTTGAGACTGATTGGCTGAAAGTCTTTCAACGTTTCTGAACGGAGCAAAAAGGACTACACTGGGCTCCAAGAATTATTCTGATGCTTAGCTAGAATGAGATGTCACAGTATTAGCTGTACAAGTGCATGACGTACGCTCCTCTGCCCCACCTCGTCTGAGCTACCAGCAGCACGGTCAGAGAGTGCCAAAGCAGGAACACCAACATTTCTAGCCTGTTCCCTCCATCCAGGTTTCACCTACGGAGTTCTCAGCAAGCTGAGCAGTGCCTTCTGAGACATCTCCACTTCTCACACGACACGGAGTGGGCACTTGTGTAGAAGGGCCCTGCGGAGCCCTGGTGTCTCTTGGCCTCTCTTCTCACCCTTCTTCCTCACCTACAAGTGTCTGACAATGCCTCTTGGCAGAGGCAATACCCTCGAAATGTATAATGGAACAGAAGATCCAGCTGTTCCTCCCCACGATGTTGGTTTAAAGGCAGCTCGCCTGGTTTTTGCAGGGTGGCAGTTGGAAATTTATGGACATGGGAGGAGGTCTCCATTCTCCCTCAGACTTCCTACGGATGGCGTGACAAGGGCAAGTCTGAGGCCCTTCTGTCCTGTCAGTGTGACAACCACCAGCCAACTCTTCTGACTAATTGCATATATTTCTCAGACGCCCTCCCAAGACCCCTCCAAAAAGTAAAATAAAAAAAACCAACAACAACAAAAAAAAAAAACCACAACAGAAAACCACCCCCCCCAAACCCTGCAGCCAAATACTATGACATCCCAGTTAGTAAACACAAAACATAATGCTTTACAAAACGAATACAATATTCCATGTGCACCCAGCTTCCACACGTCAGCACCGCACTGAGGAGGCTGCTGGGCTGGTGTCTGTAGGCAGTTTCTGTTGGCAGACAGCTCCAGTGGAATTGCCACCCTCAGTTATTGTTTAAGTTATGTATAAGACATGTGTGAACCATTGGATATTTGTGAAGTAACACTTGTGCTCCTGCTCATGCCCTGCTCCGTCCGTCCCCCAGAAGCTGTCCGCCTCAGAGCCTGGGGGCTGTTGCGGACCCCTATAGCACTACTTCGAGGTACCCCCTGCATGGGCCCCGAGGGGTGACCCCATGGTTGGGGTCCACCTTGCATTGGATGGCCCCAAGCTTGCGGTGGGCCACCCATGGGATGACCCCAGTGAGGTCCTGCACCCCCAGTAGGATTGTGGGACCAGCCAGAAGCTCCCGGGTAGCTGTGGCTGAACGCCTCGGGGGAGAGATTAGAAAGAACCATGTTACTGAACCCTAGCCTCATGCTCTCCGAGTCAAAGGCTTCGATCTCGCGAGCCTGGCGCTCCAGCAGGCTTCGTATCCGCTCGGTGCGCTCGTTCTGCAGCGCCAGCATCTCCTCCTCAATCTAGGAAGGAAAGAAAAAACAAAAAAAAGAAAAGAAGAAACAAGTCTGTGGTAAGAGGATTCCTGTACAGGCGTGGCCTCGAGCGCAGGAGGAACCTTCTCCCCGGGTTTCTAGACAAGGCTGGATTAGAGCAGGTGTCCCCTGACACAAGGTGTGTTGCCAATGCCAAGGGTTAAGACCCCAACACACCCCAGTGTGGTGAATGCCAGTTGCAAGAGCTTGGTCCAGGCTCCCTGGTGAATATAGAGGCTTTAGGGATGTGAATCCAAAGTCTGCAGTGATAATAACAGCTTGACATAGGTTAATCTTTTAAGGTGCAGCAAAGCCTACAGCTTCCATAAAAGCCTACTGGGAAAGCACCTTCAGATACAGCCAAGCACAGTGCCTATACAGCCAGATACCTGCCAACACAGCTTAATGTGACCTTCACTGTTTGTAGCTGAATCTGATGATGACAACCTGCTATTTTCTCCAGGATTCAGTGTACAAGCCCACACTCAGTTTCCTCTCCAATATCCACTGGCCAGGTTTTCTAAGCTCATATTTATCACCTCCCAAGAACCCCTTTCCTAAATAAGTTTCCCCTGTTTCATTACCCTGATACCTTCTCTAGGGTGTGTGGCTGAAGAATGCAGGCAGGGATGTTTGAATTGTGTGGCAGATCATTAGCTAGATGACATGCAAGCTAGCAACTCTAATTTCTTCCCTGTAACACTGTTCCAAGTCAGCTTCCAACAGTGCTTTGGTAGAGGTACTGGGATCAGCTCTCCAAGTACAGAAAACATGGGGCTATGGCCTCTGGACACCCATCAGATAAGGATGAAAGCCTTCTTTACTAAAATCTTTGCAGTCAGGTGGAGAACCAAAGAATCACTCCATTATCTTCTTGCCAGCACTGAAAATAAAGCTACTTTTGGCCTCAGTGGAGAAGACCAAATGGGTATAGAGCAGCAGCCAAGACTTTTAGCATAGCTCACTGGCATCTCCCCTGCTGTCAGCAGCAACATGGCCAAGAGGTGTTATCTTGGTCTGTGCTGAAGGTACTGGGCAGAGCTTGTACTTGTGAGCACTCTGATGCCTTAGGGAGTATGCAAAGTGATTTCATCTGGAATTTAGGAAACAATCTGCTCCAGTGTGACTCATCTCCTGAGCCATTTGGGGCTTTCAGAGTCAGCCTTTCCCACTTGTCTGTTTGCAGCACTAGGTGAGTGACATGGACTCTCCCTGTGAGGGTCTTGCTCACTCCTGCTGAAAGCCATGCAGTGGTCAGCTGCCTCAGAAAGGGCAGAAGGGGAAGGAGGTGCCTTCTCTAACATTATTCCTTTAAAATGCTCCACTTGTTTGTTTTGGTTTGTTTTTTTTTCCCCAGTCCTGCTATCTAAGCAGAATCCTTTTCCAGTGTCTTCAGCCTGCCCAGCTTCTCACAGTAACACACAGGACTTAATGTGACTGAACCTCACAGCAAGGCAGGCCCAGCACACTGCACTGGAGTGACATCACTTGGAAACAACCTCGGGATGCAGGATTCTGCAGATGAAGTGTCTGAGGCATGTGGGAAGGAAATGAGTAAATCTGAAGTCTAAAGACACTCTGGGGACATGCTCATTACTGGTGCACCACAAACAACACAGCAGCAGGGTACAGCTCAGGCACAGCCTCACCACTGGCACTTAAAGGCTGTGTGTAATGGGGCTGGCTGCTCCCTCCTTAGCCCCAGTCAGCCATCTATGCTCTGGTGAGTTTCCATGGCAATGGGCACCAGCAAAAATAAAGAGCACTGTGCTGAGGAGGAGGCCGAGTCCTGTGCACACACTAACTTCTGGAATCTGGTTTATTATTGAACATCAGGGACTGACTTTGCCACAGGCTACGTATATATTTGTGCATATCAATTCATCCATCTTGCACCTGTCCTTTCTCCAGCTGCCAGCTTCAGTTCACACACAAAAGCAAACACCAGGTGACACAGCTGAGCGATCCACCACAGAACAGAATGACACCTCTCCTCCCCAGAAACTCCTTTGCAGAAGGACACATCTACCTTTGCACCCACACATTTTCCCTTGAGCTGATGCCACGTGTCTGTAACCCCACCAAGAACCAGTCTCAGTGTTGGCCTGTGACTTTGTGACTTGCAACGTGCCAGGACTTGCTAAATAAACCTATGGACGTTGAAGGGCCATCCAGGTTTTTTTTGCTATTCTAAGGCAACACAGGGATATACACACACAAAAATTACATTGGGTCTTATTTTAATCACTTTTTCCCTCTCTCTGAGGCAGCATTGCTAAGCTCCCTGTCGTTATTGATGCCAAAGGCTTTTCAGGAGCTTTCCACACACAGAGACTTCTAGTCCACAATGAAAGACTGAAACCAACATCATTACAGATTGATGTGCATCTCCTTAAGCCACTGGCCTTACTTCAACTTTTAGCACAACACTAGGTGCAGTGCAGTGTGTGCTGCTCCCCTGGACAGGAGCAGTGGCCAGTAGCAGGTTCTTCTTCCCAGAGCTGTTGGCAGATGATGCCACCAGAGGGCAATGCACACCCAGAACAAATGTTCTCAAACACAGGAGCTGTGTCTTCTGGACAGGAACAGAGTAACTATCGATGGGTCTAAAAACAGCTATTACACATGCGAGTGCCACATGGGAACTCTCACAAATCCAGTTCCTTCCAGAGATTTGTGTCTACTCACATAAGATTAAAGCACAACAGGACTGTGCTGTCTTCTCAGAGATGCTTCCTTGGCTGACCGTGAGGTGGAGCAGTTTTATTCGAGAAGGGCTCTACATCCACCCAGCATCCATCTGTTAGCCTCTGGGAGACGTTAAGTGTAAAGAACCTCCAGGCCACGGAGTAATTGCCCTAATTTAATAATCGCCAATCAGCAAAGCTGGCAAGTGTTGGGCGAACAGCAGTGGCTGGCACCCACCAAAGGGAAACAAAACTTGCAGGAGGAAGGCTGATGGTGTATTTCTGCTCCCTGACTGGTGCATTAGCCCTGCCCTGGTTTGTGCAGGCCACTCACTTCTATACACCCCATAAGTCTGGCACTGCACAGAAGGGCTTAACTCCAGCAAGAAGCACCTTCATACACATAGACAATTCCAAGGTGAAATCTAGGGAGCAGCAGCACACCCGTGCTCGTGTGCTTAGGGGAGTGCTGCAGAGAGAGAAGCATTTCCAGAACACAATCTTATAGGGAAACCACAGCCTGGGCTCCACAGCTTGGCAAATGGAGCAGATCTGCAGTGAAATAATGCTATCATAAAACACAGGATCTCAAACAGATTTTACCTTTTCTCCCTCCCTCCCCAAAGATACCTACTACTGATATCACACAAATTCCAAAAGCCCCTCCCTGGCTTTATGTTGTTATTGTCTGTCCTCTAATGAGCTGGGGAAGCTCATCTGCAGCTCAGAGACAGAAAGAACAGTTCACTTTCCCTTCTGCCCAGAGAGGCATAACTCCCTCTGGTACACTTCAAGCAGCTCTATCCCAGCCAGAAGCTGCTCACACAGGCTGGCTGAGCTGGCAGAAAGTTTTGTCTGCGTGTCACTGAGCGATCATCTCCGAGAGGCAAACACCCCAAGGGTCTGTGTGACTTACATACAGCAAGGTAAAAGCAATTTCTCTCTCTGTTGATAAGCACAGTGCAATTCAAGATCTGAAATACTGAGGGAGCTCATGATGCTCCAAAGCCCATTTTACCTTCTGCTCCAGGAGGGCCCGACGGAGGGATACCCTCTGCTCAAGATCACGCAGCTCCCGATCATGCTGGGCTTCTGCCTGCATCTTGATTTTACTCTGATATGCATTCAGCAGCTCCAGTTCTTGCTGCAGCTGCATCTTCAAAACCTGGCACTCTGCTTCCTGTGCTTCATCCAAACGCAGCTGGGGAAAACAGACAATAGAGACGTTTCACTCTGGGGTAACCACTCCTGACACTCCAGGGGAGGACTGCGGGGAGAAGGGGGGGAAGAATGGGATGGCACTTTGTTTTCTTAGCAAGACAATTGGTCTCTATTGTTCTTCATTTCACTGAACAGAGGCCTATAGTGACAAAGCCTGGTGACAGCGAGCCCACAGCGCTGATCCAAGTGATGCTGATGAGCAGTGGTGCCTCAGGAACCACAATCCCTACTGCAGAGACCAGCCTGCTGGAGGTGCCAACAGCCACAGCTGTCCTCTAGCCAGAGGCCAAGGGAAGATCTCTTGCTCTGTTCAACTGGATTAACCAATTACCTGTACACAGGAGACTTAAGTCCTCATCCCCCCTGCCAGTGCAGGACTTTAGACAAAAGAATATAATGACATAGACCTAAAAGCAGAACGCTACTGAACTTTCAACTTTCCCAGACAGAAATTAAGCCAGTTACCCTGCCTCACAGTGTCAGATTTGTACAGAGAGATGTGAGCAGGAGCCATATGCAAGAAGTGGAAAGAAAGCTGCACATTCAGTTGTAGCAAGGACTCAAAGCATCGCTCATGTGGTCATTCCTTAAAGAAGGAATCTCTTAGAGAAGGAATGCAAGAATTTTCACAGTACTTATACCCTTATTTCAGCTTTACAGTCAAAACTCTGGACTCCTTCATGACCCAATGAGCACCTTCCACCAGTGGGACATGTTTTGGTTGGTACCACTGCCAAATCAAAACCCAAATGAGCTCAGACAGCAAGCTGCACGTTATCTGACGATGCTCTAACGGGGATACTTATGCTTTCAAACTTCATGCAAAAGCAGTCCTCTGGCCACACAGATGCATCACTGTGCATCTCTGCCACAGCAGCTTCAACTTCCACCTCCCTGAGGAAGGGGACAGCTCTTTCCTCTGGGTTGGAATGCTGCTCTTTCAAGAGAGAGGAGCTCCTGTGCGGGGTATGGCGCGCGTAGCGAGGAAGCAGCCAGCCTGCTGTCAGGATACAGGTCAGTTAAAATGCAAACATCCCTGTTTGGCTGAGGAACCCTGGGTCCCTCAGAGGTGACTCACAGCTTGTGTAGAGAGCATTTCATTAATGCTGTGATCATACTGCTCAGCCAGGATAGCCAGCTTCCGGGTCTGCTCCTCCTTGAGCCGTTTGAGGACAGCTTTATGTTCACTCTTTGGCGTGGTCTCCAGCAGATGGTTTCTCAGTGCTTTGTACTGTCTGGTTTGGATCTTGCATGTATCCTGAAACTGCTTCTTTATCTGTAGTTCTTTTGACTGGAAAGACGGAGGGGACACAAACAAAGAAAAAACCAGCACGTTTCAAATGGGAGAAATATCCATTCAAATGGATATTTGGGATTACATTAAGGATATGAGTTCAAGAATCCACAAATGTATATTAACATCTACAGTGCAAGGAGGGAAGCAAAATACACAAGAGGCAATGACTATTGCTGCAGCTGCTTTGACACTGCCACTGTGCAAAACAATTACAATACAGACACTTTTATAACAAAGCTCCAGCCTAAATACAGCTGTCTCTGCACAAAGAGCCTCACATTTGTCACTGGACTGGATCCAGTCCTGGGTGTTGCTTTTCAAGAAAAGTTCTTGAGGGACAGGACTAATATTTATTAGCACCAAAAGCCATACTTCACACATGACTGTGGCACATACATATATGAACAGCAGTTAATGTTATGAAAAGAAGCAGATTTGGTGCATGGGAAGGGACAGGGAAAAAGAGCAACACTTTTTCCATTGAGGGTTTGATGAAGTTAAGATGCATTCTAACCCTTGATATTAAGAGCCTGGTTGTCATGAAGATACTAAAAACCTGCTGGGAAAGACTAGTCACTCAAAGATGCACCCCACAAGCAACATTAGCATTGTGCTAGTCTGGCAAACAAAACAATTCCTCAGCCCCAACGGAGACTCACTGGAGATTTCTTTTCCCTTTGCACTTGCTAGGATCTTGGTATCCTGTTGAGACCTAACTTTGTGATTGCACACACAAGAGCTGGGAGACATCAGTCTTGGAAAAGGCACCTGGATCTGACTTAGCTGTATCATCTTGAGGAAACAATGATGGGTTTTTTCCCTTTCTCCTGCCTTACCTGCCTCCAGAGCAGCTCGTTAGGGTTAACATCTACTAAGGGTCTTAAGACCTTGAAAAGGAAGGTGTTCTGGAGTTCCCTGTATCTTTCTGCAGGAAGGCTGGCAGGGATACTTCAAACTAAGCAAAATCCACAAGTGATGAGTGATGCTGGTTAACTGACAGATAGGTAAGTTCTTTGTGGTAAGAAAAAAAGACCAAAAAAAAAAAAAAAGACCAAAAAAAAAAATAAATCCCTAAAGCCCCTAGGTCAGGGCAGTCAGTAAACACTCTGGGTCACTCCCCGTCAGCCAGCACAGTGAGATCATGAAGCAGTGGGGGCAGGAATGGAGCACAGGGCCAGGTTCCTGTCCCTTGAATAAGCTGGAAGAACTCTGGGATCTGAACCAGCAAGGCAGATCCATGTGCACATCTCCCATCAGCTCCTCTGCTGCCTGCTCCTGGCACTAACTCAAGGCTCAGCAGGGTAGGCAATAAGCACAGCACTTGTAGCTACCCAGAAAGATGCAGAGGGATCACACAAAATATCCAGCTCCATTTAGACATCAGCATGCTCTGCTGCATAAACCAACAATGCCCCTTTGCTAACCTGATGCAGAAAACAGGACAGGGATGGGTTTCATTCAAACTAAAGCATGTATCACTGAGAGGAATACACTGCTTTCACCCATTCTGAATTCACAGGGAGCCACTTCCCTCCAGGAAACCTTTTAAGGTTGTTTCTCCCTGCCCTTAAGGGAAGTGTCAGCAGGTTACACATTCCCGTCAGGGACCTGGTCACTAGCAAACTATTTTGTCCTCCCTTTCTGTGAAGTCTTGCTTGGACACCAGACTCTGTTTTACAGGCTTCCAATCCAAAGGTTTTAACAACAGGAAACAGAAGGGAGGGGTAAGAATTCCAGTCAGACTCCTGACAAGATCATTTTGACCTAGTACTGTGAAATACCAGCAAGAGGGTATTTGCATCACAATTAACACACTCAAAGTAATAACAGAGCAGTTTTCATTGAAGGGTGAATTCTAGTTATCAGCCCTTCTGGTGCCGTTAAGAGTGGCAACAGACACTGACCGTTAAAAAACCTGCTCTCAGGACAAAGGATCTCACTAAATAACAAAGGGAAAGCCTGAAACGTGCCCTCAGGGAAAACGTTGCTGGAGAAAGAAACTGAACAAGTAGCCAAATTATCTATTCAATTCAGAATTTTTGCCTGCATTAGTCAGAAGCAAAAGAAGAGTTAATACTAGGGAACAGTCTTGATAAATAGGGGATTGTGCTCAAACCCCAGGCTTGTCCAGCAGGCTGCATTATTAGCGCCCTGCATACGCAGAGGTGCTGGATTGACAGCTCAAGCCTCAAATCCTTGGCTAATCACAGCACAGCCATGCAAAGCAAAGCACAAGCTTTCCATGCTCCCAGCCAAACACGCAGCCCCGTCCTCACTGCAAAAGGGAAGGGGTTGAAGAAGTTGCAGAGGGGAAAGGGCAGCCAAGCCCCTGCAGCCTCCCAGGGCCTGCTGATCCTGCTGTCCCGGCAACCAGGACGGACATGCTGCCCACTCGTGTTTGCACCACATCACCTTGGGGAGGCAGAACTCATTCATGCTAATCTCAGAAGGATCAACCTAATACAGCTGCTTCAGTTTTATTCAGCTCAGAGTGCAGCACAGCTTCCCTGTGAAGTCATCAGCTATTTATACACTATATCCTTGGAGATTCTCAACAGCGATCAGATGGTCCCTTGTTCTCACAAGCTAGGTTTTCACTATTTAACACTAGTCTAATATTGCCAAATCAGGTATTTTTTTAATTCTTTTTTTTTTTTTTTTTTCTGATGTTCTATTTTCAAGTTGGTTGTTTTCTCTGTAAGAAGATAACTTGCAGGTGGTGAAAACTAAGTCAGATAGGAATTATCACCAAGAGGAAAGACCTAGAACAACAAAGAAACCCCATGCTCAGTATGCCACACACTCATTTTGTTACTGGCACAGCTGAACGCTGGGTGGAGAGAAGTCTGCCTCCTCCAAGGAAATGCAGCAGGCAGCTTTGTGAAAGGCCTTTACTCCCTTCTCAGACACTTCAGAATAAACCTCTGCACTGCTCTGGATGAAGCGAAGGGTCACAATGAGAACACGAAGAGCCTCAATTACAGAGGCCCTATAGTTCTGGTCGGCCAAGGGCAGCACAAGAAACCCACAAGAGCACAACATGGCAAAGGTCAGTGCTAGGAGCTTCCTGAGGACACTGTGGTTGGCTTCTCTCTCTCTCACTCTCTCTTCCCCCTACACTTGCCAGCATACCAGTTTTAACACAAAAACAATAGCAAGGTGAGCTAGCCAAGACCAATAGTGCAGCTTGTTCTGGTGCATGCAGCAACACAAAGGTTTTTTCTATTATTGATTGTTTTCAAATGACACTGCTTCATTGCAGAAAAAAATAGATATTATTCTTGTGTATGGGGGAGATGAGGATCAGAAGATGGTGTAGGAGTGGGGAAAAAGGGCTCTACAAAGATTAGCTGCGTTTTAAACTAGCACAATAAGGAAGGCACATTGCTGAGGACAAGAGGTTTTCCAAGAAAACGAGGGAACAGTGCTGCTGTGGCCCGCCTGGGATCACCGCTGCCTTGGTCCATACCCACGGTGCTCACAGGGCTGCAGTCCCACCCTGGCACTTAACACACCTTGACACTTAGAAGGCATTACAGAATGAGACACCTCTTCAAACCAACCAGCTTCAGAACGCCCCAGACCTGCCCGGGCTGCAAACCAGCCCCGAGCTGAACCTCCGGCAGCTGGCACCGGGAGCTCCTACATCACTTTGTACCTTCAGGCTCTTGGGCTGCTGCCGAACCTCCATGACGTGCTTACGCCTCAGCTCCCGCTCCCGCCGCTTGTTGTACTCCAGCTGGTTGGTCAGCTCGGTCTGGTGCTGGAGCCGGATCAGCTCGCAGCGCATCTTCTGGATGGTGCTGAGATGGCGGAACTCCAGCTCCTGCATGGACTCGTGCTGCCGCAGCAGCATGGCGTGCTCCAGGTCCTTCTGGGTCTGCCTTTTGTTCAGCTCCTAACGGGAGGACAGAGGGAATGACTACGTTCTACTTACTTGGATTTCAGTTCACATCGTGACATTTCAACAGTGTTCTCTCTCTCTGAGCATCTGAGGACAGAGCAGAGTTTCTGGGGCTTATCAGAAGCAGACAGCACCAGCACTGGTAATTTTTCCTTCCTCATTTCACTCTTCTTCCTGTTCTAGATGCTCAAACACACAACAGGCATTTTCTGGAAATGCTCTGCCTGTTGACTTTTTGGATGTAACAATTACAGGGCACTGCTCTATCATCTGGTTCTGCACGATCCCCTCAAATGCCACGGGGATTGCCAGACGACGCTGCAAAACCTATCGAGCTATTAGTTTATCAAAACACCTTTGGACATGGTCACCAGCATTTCAGGGAGACTGGCGTTGGACTGCAGGTGCTCCTGGGAGCTCAGTGGCACACAGGTGGCTACAGGAATATCTCTGCCTGTTCTCTTACCTCCCGCACAAGGTCCTGCTCCAGATTATGGCGGCCAAGGAGCATCCGTCTCTTGAAGCGGCGACACTCCAGCTCCAAGTACTGCCTCTGACGCCTCAGTAAGTTGGCTTCTTCCTCTGCCTGGAAATGCTGGATGTTCTCCTTCTGCTTGGAGAGCCACTCCTGCTTCTCCTTCTTTGGAGTGCTCTGGTTTTCATTCAGCTCCTGATAACGGCAAGTTAATTAATTGTGGAATAGTCACACTAAGCTCCTTGGTCCTGAACTACTGGATGGCACTGCTTATTAAACTACATTTCGGAGCAGTTCCACCTCGTCTTCATCTGGCCAGTACCATCCCAGCCTCTGCAAAATGCATCTTATCATGTTATCTAAGGAGACACCAGGCAACAGTTCACACTGAAGAAAATTTAACTACTTTTTTTTTTTGCATTAGCCATCTTAACTGGCCAAAATGGTGGCTTGTGTCCACAGTTTTCAGACCTATATATTAGCTCTAAGTGTAAATATGAGGGTTTGCCACTGAAAGCCAAGACCCCCAGACATCCTGTGATGCTGCCTGACAGATGTTTTGACAGGGTCCTGAAGGACCTGGAGAAGAATGGAAGTGTTGTCATCCTGTCCTTCAAACAAAACTCCAATCACATGAAGCCCATCAGAAAGTTTTTGTGTCTTGCTTGATCAGAACTCATACACATTTTGTAAGCAACTCATCAAGGCAGAGCCACTCACCGAGATGCCACAACTTACACCAACAATATAAAGAAATTCACAGGTGAAACTTCAGGCCACAGTTTCCACCTTTCTGTTCAATATGTAGCTTGAAGCATCTCTGGGAAAAGACTCTGCATGCTTGAACTGCACACTAGAGATGCCCCTACAGCAACCAGACTTGTGATACATTTCAACTTCACTACCAGACAGAACTCTTCTGTGTTTCATCAGTGTTTCTTGCTACCCTGTGATCTACTGCCCACTTAGAAAAAGATTCTATGTTGTTACAAAGAGCCCACGCTACTATAGTTTTTGTTAGATCTTTTTTGGCTCTGCTGCCCTTCAGTCTTTTTCTTCTCTCCTGGGAAATGCCTATGTTTGGGAATATTCCCCTTTGGAGCAAGTTCCAAAGTTGCGTCACCCAAGTTGATGGTTAAGCACTAAATGGGTCTTTCAAAAAAAAAATTATTTATAGTGCTTACAGTTTCAGCCACTCCACAAAAAGAGTCAGGAAGTTTGATCCTACAGTTTCCCTGCATTTCACAAAAGTCATGATTTTCACTACAATATAGTGATTATTAAACTATTATACAGCTTTCTTCCTTAGAAGTAAATGCTGTTTGAGTGATATTTTCCTTAAAAAAAAAATCTGCAGGTCATCTTTACTGCTCTGTTTTCTTGCTGTGCTACAGAAATATAATTTAAGTGATGAGAAACTTCACTAACTGCTGCAGTGCATGGTTAATATCTGCAGCAACAAGGTATGAGAAAAATGCTCATGACCTTTCTTCAACTACTTGTTTTCATTCCTTAGGACTGCCAAATTTGCATGTTTCTGGCTAAAAAGGAATATTAAACAATGGAGTAGTTTGTACTTTCCCAAGATAAACATACAGGTACCAATATAGAAATAAACCCTCTTATTCTTGGGTCAAAGATATGAAACAAACACAGCAGGTGCAGGGCTCTTGCTGCAATCCAGCCAAGGGTCTCACGCACAGTGGCACTTTTTGTTCTGACCCCGGATCGTACACTGCACCAGATGCACATTTCTCATTACGGGTGGGTTACCTCTTTCAGCTGCTCTTTACGGAGTTTATATTCTCTCTTCTGGGACTCCAGGAAACTGTTCAATTCTTTTTTCTGTTGGGCCTGAATATGCTGTTGAAACTTCTTTTCTTCGTTGGCCATCACTTTAGCCTACAGCAAATCCAGCAGCAAATCAGTCTGAGTCCCCGATGGGTCACAGCTCACGTTCCGTGTCAGCCCCGGGAGCAGGAACTCACGGCACAGCCACCACGATACTCACCATGGCTCTCAGGAGCCTGCCCTGGCTCTTCATTCCACCCCCCACAACACACCCAGCAGAAGTCCTTTTTCAGTGCCTCACTCCCTCAGCCCTAGCCCTCAGCTAGTCTCGCCTGCCAACACCAACACCTTCTGATGGACTGTACCCTCAGCCCTCCACTGAGGTCCAAGATGAAGAAGGAATCAATAATCATTGCTGGAGGCAGCACCACTTCATTCTCAATTATTTAAAAGCAGAACCCCCTGTATCCAGCAGGAGATAGGTGGGGAACATTTCAGTGTAGCTGGCGCGTTTCTCCACAGGCTAATCTGCCTCCAACACTCGATGGCAGTCAGTTATTGACAGCATGGCAAGAGAAAGGAAAGCCCTTGTAGTGTTTTTTCTGGGGTACTGACACTCAGTGCAACGCACTGCGATCAAGGACATACCTTTCCTCTAGTTACATCAACCCCTTAGAGTAAGGAAGTGATGTATGAGCCTTATTCTAATTAGCAATTTGCCTGGCTCCTGCAAACAGACATGTAAGAGACTACAATGTCATCTCTTCATCAGTGAGGGGAAGTGGACAATTTGATGTTAACCAACAAATACAAACTGCTCTGCTAAACCAACACCTCCTACCTCTTTTTCCATGGCTGCTTGGTGCTTTTTAATGAGCTTTTCCATTTCTGCAGCAAAATTGTTTCGCTGGGTTTCAAGGTCTTTGTCCAAGCGCAGGCGATGCTCGTCCATCTCTGCCTTCAGTTTGTTCTCTAATGCCATCAGCTGCTTCTGGTGTTGCCTTCTCATGCGTTTATAGCCAGACATCTGCTCTCGGAGTTCAGAGTCTTGTTCATGTTCCTGCATTTGCCTTGTCACCTGGGAGTATAACCACAGCGGGCCAAAAGAAGTTAGTCTTTCTTAATCTGCTTCTCGGCAGTCTTCAAACCACAAAAGAAAACTATTCAGTAAAGACATCTCACTTTTGTTGTAAAGAAAAGCACACATCCTAATGGCAGCAGAGCAGATTAACGACTGAATTCTGCTGTAGAAGATAAGCTCACATGGGCTCCAGCAGAAAAACTGTTATAAAGCTGGTACTACATAATGTCTTTTAGCCCACTGCAATGAAGGTGCAGATAGACACACACAAATATACATAATATGCATATAATAACAGCCAGCTTACTATTATAGTTTCCTATACATTCCCAAGTATATTGGTTTAGAAAACACCCAATCTACACAAATTACATTTGCCCAGATGTCGCATTTAAGCTTTATTCAACTATTCCAGTGATAACATCTCAGTCAATGAGAGTAGCTCATATTCTGATGAAATCCTACAACCTCTAAGTAGCTTCACAGAGCTCCATTCCAAGCCATCCCTTCCCACCCCAGTGAAGCCCCCAACGTACCAGCGACGCTGTGCGTATAGTAGCAAAGTGCTCTCGGTTGCGATAATGAGACTTGTGGCGAGATACTTGGGGAGGAGACTGGGGTTCTGATGCCCTTGTTCGAGGATCCGATTCCTCTCTGTAGTTTTCTTCCTCCTTATCAACAAATATTAACAGGAGAGAATAAAGAGAAGCCGTGTTACTGAGGATTTTTATTTTGGTCTGGTTCGAAAGGTATTTTAAAAGGAAGAAAAACCGTTTTACGTTCATCAGCTCTGAAAGATCATCCTCCCCAAAAAGCTGGGTGAAGGAATATATTGCAACAACAGCTCTGATCTAGGATCTTTGCTTTTGGAATTTCATTGTGCGTTTTTCCTAGTAAGAGGAAATTTACTAATTAAAGCTGAAAATGAAGGAAAAAAAAAAAGGAAAACTGCATTAAACCAGATTACTTCAACAAACATAAAAGCTATAAAGGATTATATCAAATCTGAAAGATAAAACCAGCATCTCCGTAACCCTGAAAGACAGAGGAAGATTTTCATTACACCCACTACAGAAATACCTCAAAGCAAATCTTAAAATTTGTCATGGTGTTTTCCACAATCTTATTTTGAGTTTGTCATTCATCACCCAGCGATTAGGAGGTAGATATGATATACTAATTAACTCCCCGAGGAAATACCTGCGTGCCTGCTGCATATCTGGGCAAAGAACAAAACACTCAAACCACACCTATCATTAGCCAGGGAAGAGCTGCTGCTCCCAGAAAAGGTGTGAAAACCCCTGTGCAGAGCGAGCAGCACCGCTCAGGGGACGCTCCCAGTTTGTCCTTCACCCTGCAGAGCTATTGCAGGGAGGGGAAGGGGTTCCAGGGCTTGCTGCTGTTTCTTTTTCCACATACATATCTTTGTTCATTAATCAAATACTCAAATCCAAGTGCTGGAAAGCTGGGTGCTTCAGGAACAGATTTCAGCCTCAAGTGAGAGTCCTGTATTTAAGAATTCACTAACTGGGAGGTAAAAAGTAGGAGCTCCCACATCCTTTGTCTCCTGAAGCAGTGGTCTGTGAATCAAGGGCATCCACTAAATAATAAACCTATTCACAACCTGCCAGTCCAACTCCTCATGGCAAAGCAAACTGCTTTTGAAACAATTCAGTTAGTAAAATAATTATTAGTGAATCAACAAAGATAATTTTTAGAGCAACCTTCCAGACTTTCCAACGTACACGCATGTGTTTGGGGCACAGTGTTAGAACCTACAGTCAGTGACTCAGGGTGAGGAAGCACTCAACTTTTCTAGTCACCCTGCCAACCAAATCTTCTCCCATTTGACCCCATCCAAGTTCTCCAGTGAAAATCCAGTGCTTACCGGCTTTAAATGAATGACAGAGCTGTTTGACATCACGGTGTGGTCCCCCTCCATCATATCCAGCTCGCTCTTATCATCCGAGGCATCTGGAAGACTGTTAACACTACTGCTTTGGCTACTGGCACTGATAGACATACTGGGAATGGACTGATTACTGCCGACACTGTTCACTGTTCCTGTCCTGCCCACACCATGGTCTTGCTCCTAGGAGAAAGGAATTATTAAGAAA
The DNA here is from genome assembly GCA_025447755.1 of Corythornis vintsioides. Taxonomy (NCBI): domain Eukaryota; kingdom Metazoa; phylum Chordata; class Aves; order Coraciiformes; family Alcedinidae; genus Corythornis; species Corythornis vintsioides. The sequence continues at coordinate 29,156 of JAOEGS010007214.1, forward strand.
ATCCAAACCCATCACAGCTGGATCTGTGGGTATCACCAAATTAAATGCTCATTCCATTCCTATCTAAAGGCATCTACCTGCCACGTCATGGCAGTTCCCACCCTCCAGGCATTGCCACCAAGCATTTCTCTTGTGGGATGATGGGGAAAGAATCAACCTTGTCAAGATTAACTGGCTGATGTCAGAATCTTTTCCACAGTGAGCCTGTTAACAAGCTGAACTCTATCATCTATCAGCAACAGCGTGTCACCAGGAACTGTTCTGACACCTGCATCAGCTGAGCACTCAGCTGGGATGCTGCACCTCACATGGTTCCTTTCTGCTCGTGAGAGAACTGCAACCCAGGGAGACTCCATTTCTGCCTGGTGACTACAGCATGCAACTCAAAAAAGACTGATTAATTTCCTCGATGACTTTGTTTTTTCTTATATATATATAAACAAACAAACCCAAACAAACAAAACCACCACCACCCTGCCAAAAAAAACCAAACCCCAAAACATGACACCCAAGCTAAAAACAAACAAAACTATCAAAATGAAGTACAAATTTCTGTGTTTTACACTCAGAACATTCTCCAGACAAAATTCCAAAGACCTTCTGCATATGGTCAAATTAGAGGCTAACTGCTGTTTAAAGAATCCTTATAAACAGGCAAAGAAAGCCATGAGGTACAGAGCTGGAAGCTAACTGGACAAGCATGAACACACGGCACAGATTCTTGCCAGCAGGAGGCATCTACCCTGTTTGTCCTCCTTTGTGCCTGGAGGTAGCTTCATTCCAAGCACAGAGAGGAAGAGCTTACACCAGGTGTGTAAAGAGCCTCCTTTAGCAATATCCGAGTTGTAGTTAAATGACAGCACCGCTCTCTGGTTCAGTGATGAAATCCAAAGTTTCTCTCACCTCCTCCTCCTCCTGTGTTTCCACTGCAGGGCCATTGTGAGCCTCCTGGAAGAGGAGCTTCTTCATTTTACGATACTGCAGGTTGTCCAGTTCTCTCACTGCATCCTTTGTTCTCTGGATCAAGTCTATTAACACTGTTTCGGGCCGCTCCCGAAGGACAAACATGTGCTGTGGAACACACAAATGCCTTGGGTGACCTCTCATGCCTCCAGTGCATGTGCTTTGAGGATAAAAAGGTGAGCTCTAGTTGGGTTTGGTAGCCCTCTTCCCTTCCCAGCTCACACTGGTGCTGTTCTTAGACTTTGTGATCCAGAGAGATTTCTGAATGATTGCTTTATCATAGGAGACATCCACCAAGAAGTAAAGATGGGAAAAAACCTACCCAGAAATGGTATTTCACATACCACAAATCAGGCTCAGTTAAACCCAGACTTCTTTGGATGTTGGGGTATTTAGAGATATTATCTGTTTGTGGTTGATAGGGGGGAAGAGCAACAAATAACATAAAAGCTAAAGGTGTTAGATTGGTTATATACCCCTAACCAAATGTTAATTAACTCATCATTTAACTTTCCCTTGTTTAGAACTTTCCTTGTTTAGAAAAGCCTGAGAATCAAATACTCAGCATACAGCTTCAAGGCATAAAATAGTCTGTGAACCTTCAAGCCCAGCCCTAGAACAGTCAACCATGCAATGCTCTTTTTCTGTCAATATCCTCTGCATTTCACTGCACAGGTGGCTGCCTTTTGCCAATAGGTAAAACAAGTCCTGTGTGTGTGTGTGTCAGGAGCAGCTTTTGCAGTCTCCAGATGAAATGTGCTGTGCAAGCATGAGTCATTATTAACACCACTGCTAGTCTCATTTTGTTCCTTCAGAGAACTGCACTGCCATTTCCAACGTGTCACATTCCCTACCTGCCCCTGGGAAGTGGCATGCAGCTGTTTCAGACTATAGCTGTGGAAGGAATACATTCACCAACGTTTCATTTCCATCAATGTTCTCTTTAATTGCTGTGCATTGCTCAAAATAAAACCAATCTGCAGAATTCTGAAATGGCAGGACTACCCACCCACACCAAAGCCTTTCCTGGATAATTGCATTTACTTTCTGAATATACCATTTCTAAAGAGGCAAAAGTTTTCAGAACTATTGAAGGAAAAACATGCCAAAAGGTGATGCTGGAGCCTTCACAAATAGCCTCCAGCTCCCAGTAAAGCAACATTTGGGGAAAAAAATATCACTATTTAGCAGAAACATGACTGGGATAAAAATCCCCCAAAATAATGGCACGAGTGCTGTACAAAGAATGACGAGTTAGCAAAATTCTGAATGCCAACTGATGCCACAGAGGAAATCCATCACAGCCAGGCACACAATACAGCAGCTCTAACACCTGACTGCTATGAGAGTCGTGTTCACTCAGGAACACTGCTGCAAAAAGCTGACAGCTAGCACCTTGGTTCTGTTTCCAGACTAGAGCAAGGAAAACCAAATATCTGCAGTGTACAGGAGTGCAATAGAAGAGGAAAAAAGGCTAAGAAATAAAGCAGAAGAAAACCTGCAGACAAGACAGAGGCTTCTTATTCATGTGAAGGAAAAGCATGGGGAAGAAAAACTGCTTTCTTCTGCCCCTTTCCCCCAGGGATACTATTAGAACAGCAAATTTCAGTTCTACATGTAAAGCACATAGGTGATGGGAGAGGATAAAAAAACCCTTTAGGGGTATATATAACATAGAATAAAGAGGGAAGTAATGAGGGGTATTTGTTAGCTAATGCATGGCAGCTCTGTAAGGATTAATTATAATCACTGGAAGGATAGACTGAGCTTAAGAAACTGAAACTCTCAACAAGTTTGTGGTGATCCAGTGTCACTTGTTGGGGTGTCCTTTTGTATGAGGAGAACAAGGCTGGACTGGAGAGTGACCTGTGGAACTGCCAGAGACACTGCAAGGAGACTGTACAGCCCAGGCTGGCAGCTCAGTACAGCCCACAACACCCAGAGTAAAAGGGGCTGGGGAGAACAGGCTGGTGAGACAGAAGAGTGTCCCAGGGCAGGGCCTCCTTTAGTCTCATGCAGCAAACAAAGACAAGCAAACCCACCTTCAGAAGCTCCTCTGATGTAGGCCTGTCTTGAGGAATTTTCTGGAGGCAAGAATCTACGAAGTTTCGAAAATAATCAGACCTGTGGCAAGGAAAGTGAAAAAAAAAAAAACCCAACAAATAAACATCTGAGTTAACTACCTGGATTAATTTTCAAAGCTCATTCAAGAATGAAGACATTCACATTTGGCCACTGTCAGCAGAGTGGGGAGGAACCACACAGACCCAGTACTTCATACTACAGCCTCTGACATCCTCAGCCAAGCCAAAGCTTGCTGCTGTTAGTTCAGAGATCCCTTCATAACCTCAGCTTCCAGAAAAATAGTATTTCAGCTTAAGAATACAAAAACACAGGGCAATTTATATGGCTCTTCTCTTCCATCTGAAGGCAGACACCCCCATCTCTCAGGGAGAGCATCAATCCTGTCAAATCCTATACTGCACAAAGTCTTCAAGGTCTGACCAGAGCCCCTGCCCCATTCCAGTTCTGTGGTGCTTCATCCACAGAAGGTAGCAGTGCACAATTCCTCAAATGCCTTTGGCCCCTCAGACACAATTCACACACTATGGTGCAATCTGTCATAGGTAAGACTTAAAGCCATCATTTGTGTAGCAACAGCTCTCCTGCAAGCTGAAAATTCTGTATTTTGCCCTTTGTTTCTCTGAACACCATTTTCAGAAGGGCAGGATTATACCTTGAAAACAGTGGCACATCAGCTGTACAGATTTTAGTTCTTTCTTCCCCCACTCCCATCATGTAATGAGGTTTGGTTTTTTTTTTTGCTACTGCAATTTTTTGGTACACTAAATTATTCCTTTTTTTTCTGTAAGAAAAATGCACAAAATGATGACTTGAGTGTTTTGTCAAGCACCAGGGTATGAAACAGCCCAACCAGGAAAATCTAAGTAGATTTTTATCAAAATCTAAGTAGATATTTATCAAAATAAGACACACACTGCATTTTGTTAGAGGTTTAGGACTATGGCTTAGAAAAATAATGTAATTAGGAAGTTTTTAACTTCTGAAATTAGTTTAACTGTGTTTGCTGTTTGGAAAGACAGTTGTCTAGGCTGGGAGGCACAAAATGTGCTTTATTCTTCTGGAGTTTATGCAACAGATACTTGCCACAAAAGTGGTGTCTTCATCTTGCAAAGCAATACTTCAACAAACAAGACTTGGGAATCAGTGTGGTTTGTGATTAAAAAGAACACTAAAAGCCAAATTTTTGGCTAGCCTGGGAGCTTCAAAAGTTTACTGCCCCTTGATCTGATTTTTTTACAGGATCTTTCATTCTTCCAGCAGCCCTGTGCTGTTCCCTCTGCACTCTGGAGTTTCAGATGCATATTTAGTAATCGGTCAGTTTTGCAGATCAAGTGTAGAGTGAATTTAGTAAGAACCTTCCAGCTCACATCCTCCCGACAGGAATCCAGCCATTTCAAGAACTCAGCATGACAAAGCACTCCATTTACAGCAATCCCTACAACATTCCTCCCATGGTAATACTCACCATTCATTAGACTGTAGTGTAGGGGATTCATTCTGCGCTATGTGATATAAGGCACTCATTGCGTTCATATTAAACAAAGGAGGCTTCCTTTCAGCTACACACAAAAGAAAAGAGTTTTTATACAGGGAGATAGTCTCATAGTTTTGCTCTTATTATCTTATTTTATTTCTTTCAGTTTACATCCCTTGAAAAAGAAAGAACCACATCAGCAGAATCCCTATTGCCTGAACACGGAACCCCAAACCAACCCTACCCTGCAATCAGACAGATATGTTGGCATATGTCCTATACCATTGCAGAAGATGAAAGTGCTTTGAAGATCAAATGCCTTGTCCTCTCAAGCTTTTAAATTACGTGGTTTATCATAGTTGAGTTCTCTGACTCATTTCAATGTACTAAAATAGGAGTAAGTTAACAGTAAGCTCTATACTCGGTGTTTAGCCACTAAGCATTCCTGGTTTCACATCCTCCCCCCCACCCCTCTTTTTGTTTTTAAGCTACAGTTGTTAAAAAGCTAACAAATACTTAATTCTAGCAGGACAGCAGTGATGAAGAAAAAGCTGGTTACAAGAACCATCAAATCACACTTAACTGACTAAGCACATGGGCAGGAAGTCAGTAACAGGCCAACTCTTTATACTATTTTGAGAGTTGCATTCTCTTTGGCTCTTCTCTCTCTTTCAAGCTTGTGTTACTCTTATAGACTGACACAGCATGAAAGCTTAATGAGGAAGGAGATGATCTCACTGTAACAACAAAATTGAAGCTTCATCAGAATGTTTATGGGGTAAACCTATAAAGCTCAGCCTTGCCATAAACATTCCAGAGAAGCTGCTCGGGCCACGAGGGTGTTCCTACATTGGTGAAAATGCAACAGAAAATTTTCCTCCTGGGAAAAAGGAAAAAAAAAGAAAAAACAAGGCAAAAATAGTGCCAGTTTTCTTATTTTACTTCTCAATTATGGGGCAATAGTAGCAGTAAACTATGCAACAGAGACTGTGGTTCACTCACTGCTACCCCGGGAGAGACTAAGCCCTGCAAATTCCTCAGAAGGGGTAAATCTGAGGAGCTAAGCCTTTCCTCAAACGTAGCATTTTACCTTCTCTGATCTGTTAGGTAACTGGTTGCTGCTGTTGAGGATTATCCATTAAACTATTTTAAGTGACTGTGCTCCCTACTTTTTTCTCCTCTTAACTCACCTGAACAGAAACCTTCACCAAACACTGAAACCTCAGCGAGGCCGTTTTGGAGACCAAGTGATAATTTGAGAAGACTACTCAACATCTCATTTTTCTGCTTTCTTTCCCATGCTTATTCAAACCCAACACAAATGAGATAATCATATGGACCCAGCCTACACCACTCCACTGCCTTGACCTAGTCTCACCTCCCACCACAGCAGCAGCCCGAGACGAAGGCTCCGTGGTGCACAAAGTGCAGCTTGCAGGAAGGCACCCGGGGGTGTGGTGGCCATGAGCTCACTGCATTCCTGGAGTGCTGCAGCCAGCCAAGGCTCCTCACTCCACTCAGGAGGAGGATTCTGTCATGACAGTCACACCCCTGCAACTTGCTTTATATTGGCAACCAAAAAAAACCCAACAACAACAACAAAAAAAAACAACAAAAACAACCCAACCAAACTCTCTGCTCTGAAGAAAGACTCTATTTCACATGCTGGAAGAAAATGAAGTTGACAGTTTGGAATGCCAGACTGCATTTTTAGCTAAACTGTGCAGTTCACATGGATTAGTGTTCTCCTGAGAGCTCTTGCTGCCCAGCCAGGCTGCTGCTCCCCCACGGTTGGGTTGGAGCGATGAGATCTGACAAGGTTGGCAGGACAGCCTCAGGTGCAAGGAGCAGCTCTGAACCTCACCATCCTGGGAAAAACTTACAGCTAAGTGCCTCTGGAGAGCTGCATCCTGACCAGAGCCTGTGCAGTGCTGTGTGCAAGGTGGTGTGCTTCAGCCTGGGGTTTTGTTGAAGGAAAATGCTGGATGTTGAATTTAAACAGAATGCTGTGCCAACAGAGTCCTTTCCAGCTGTTATTCTGCTTTAATGAGTCTGTCCTAATGGCAATACTGTCATTTCTTTTGAGCTTGATTTATAGGTTGTCACTTCAAAACTGGATTATTTTGCACTTTTTCCTTAAATAAATAAAAATACTAACTCCACTGAAATCAATTCCCACATGACAATATACACTGAATATAGTTTTGGACTGGTCCTCCTATTTAAAACTTCATTACTGCAGGACTTGTCATGTATCTTAAAATTTCATGCAAACAGTATCAACTTATATGATCAAATCTATTTTGACACAGGTCCTTTTGATGGTTTATTTCCAAAGCTGTTCAGCAGACTGTTTTTCAGTTCAAAAGTTAACTGCCTCTGCCACAGAATGTGAATACCTTCAGTGATACAGCTTGGCTATTTTCTTTGTCTACAGAACTCCTTTTCTTTGGGTAATGAAAACACCAGTTCAATAAACATCAAATTGGAGCTTGGTCTTGAACTCAAGAGAGCACATTTTGCTCTTTTCTCTAAAACTAGGACAAGGAAGGAAGCACAGATCTCCTGCACTGTGATTCAGCTAAGTTCTAGTTATTAAATAGCCACATTTTATAATTTTCCAAGAAAATCACTTACCTAACTCAATACAGGTAATTCCAAGAGACCAAACATCTACTTTGCCATCATACTGCCCTTCATCCATGGCTAAAATCACTTCTGGGGCCATCCTAAAATAGGAATTTGGTGCTCATAAAATTCCAGGCAATGGAACACATGATGATCATTAGCACATTGCAATGAAACAGGCTGTTCACTGATTGCAACTCCCATAAACACATCATTCCCCAAGGTATCAGGTATGAACATGAGATACTGGGAGCAAAGACCAGGCACCCACACTAGTACAAGCCTGCACAGAGGCTGCTCCTGTCCATTGCCCAGCTCTCCCTCTAGAATTATTACCCCCCTCCTTGCTCTCATACATTTCCAACAGTTCAGCTGGCTGGCCAGCTCTGCTGGAATCATTGCAGCATGCAGTTGTGTAAACACCACAGATCTGGTGTCAGAGATAAAAGCATACAAGGGATCTGCAAAGGGTTTTGTTCACTGAACCTGGCCTTTCATAAGAAAGAAAAATCACTTCAGTGATTTCAACAACTGGGCACGGTGAGAACATACAAGTTGTTAAACCCTCTGGGGGGGAGTGATTAAAATATATTACAAATGATTCAATCTACCACTTGAAGTCAGCATAAGCAGAACAACAGAATATTTTTATTACTTCTTGTGAACTACAAACTCACCAATTCTTGAAGTCGGAGACTACTTATTATTTAATCTTTGTTTTTGCAAAGCACATTTTATCAGCACCACAAGAGGAAGATTACAAAGCCAGCTCTAAGAAAGCCCAAGTATATTAAATACCCAATAAATGATCTTTTTACTTCACAAAGCCAGAAATGCATAAAACTCTTGGCTTACCAATATGGCGTCCCCACAAATGAGTTGGCAGGAGATGCTATGGAAGCAGACCCAAAGTCAGCAAGTTTCACCTGTCCTGGCTCTGTCAGCAGGATGTTTCCTGCCTTGATATCTCTGGTGATGGAATACAAGTGTCAGTATTATTGCTCTCCCCAAAAAAACCCAACTCAACAAACTTTCTCTAGGACAGTCTACAAAACAGGACAGTTTCACATATTCAAGCTGCAAAAACCCCACATTTTCTCCAAATAGAAAACATTTAACCCTTAGGTTAACTGCTTAACACAGTTCCTTGATCTTTCATCCCACCAAAACACTGCAGGTACTTCCAACACCAAGGACATCTGCATCCCATACTTACTGTGTGCTTCTGAACATGGGTGTTCATGTAAAACTGATTTTTAATTCTATTATTAGTGCTCCCCCCTGCCCCAGCACCCTCTGCCTTGCACTTGCTGTGAGCTATGGAGGTGAGCTCAGCCTGCCTTGCTAGCCCCTGCTTCAGGGAACAATCAGCATCTTATCAAGCAGTGAAAATCTCAGATTCAAAGCAATTCTGCAGAAATTCTGAACTAATACTGGGCTACTACAAACCACTAGTTTTGGAGCAAAAGAGCACTGCAAAAAAGAAATAAATCTCTGCTGACAGTTATTTGGGATGAAGGGGATACAAGCAAGAAAACAAATTACCTGTAAGTGTGTGAGGCAGCAGATGTGTAAGCACTTACCTATGGATCATATTGTGAGAATGCAAATATGCTAATCCCTGGAGAGCACCATGGGTAATTGCTGCTATTTCCACTTCTTGCAATGGCTTTTTATGAACTTGAGGAAAGAATTTATTTGAAAGTCAATATTAAACAATGCAGTTTGTAGCATGCGAGTGAGTACTGTTAACAACATAAACAGAGAGAAAACACTAAAAGTTCAATTTGACTAGGTTCAGTATGAGAACCAAATGTAAAAATAGTTCACTGTATACATTCTATAATGATGTCATCTTCTAGCTGTAAACCTGCAGCTATTTATTATCAAAAAGAGACTCCTTTGCAGCCATAAATGACATTCCTGTCAGTTCTGTGACCATTCTCCCAAATACTTATTTGAGGCTCAACATTCAATTTTCCATTAAATAAGCTAAGACAATTATGACAGTTCACACATGAATAAACTGTAGCACTACAGATGCCTCTCTGGCAGCTCAGTCTTTTGTTCTGAAATGCTTCTGTCAAGGAAAGGAGATGAACAACTTACTGGCCACACATATATCTTCAAAGAAAGTTCACTTCAAGAAGCCTGATAAAAAATGATGATTTAACAAAAGGCCTCACCAAGCAAAACTCTAAGACTGCTGCAGAGCTATTTCAGTCAAGAGCCCTACAGTTGTTAGTGAGCATTAGGATCAACAGCAAAGGTTTTCAGAAATAAATCTTGAACTGTCATGACAGGAGAACCTAAAACTCAGAGGAAAATAAACAGCTGACTGACAACCTTCAAAGAAAATGAAGCAAGGTGAAAGCAGGCACTTAGGAAAGCAGGTTTTCCACAGAAATACCATCTCAGCCTGGCAAGGAAACTGCACCTGCTCACAAATTCTGCCCCCAAATACAACTATATAGTCAAGGACAGTTCTGTGATGTTATGTCAGTGCTATACTTCTTTCTTTCAACCAAAGAAACATGTGTGACCTACCTTCTAATAAGTCTGATGCCGATCCTAAACAATATTCCATAACAAGCTGCACAGGAAGAAATCAAAACAGTTGTTAGAAAAATCTCTTAACAGCATAAGTGTGCTTTCTAGATTTCTGTGGAGACACCCAGAACTCATCAGTGGGGCATGCCATGCAGAATGCCATGACAGAACAGGCACTGCTTGGGACACAACCCCATCCCTGCACTGCCCCACTGACCCCTCCCCTTGTGAGATGCCAAGCAACACAACTTGTAAGGAAGGCAAAAGCACATTAATCATCAGTTATGGACTGTATTCCAGGTCTCATTTTATATGCACCCACTTCACAGGAATGTTAAATTGCACTTAACAAGCTTATCAGAGTATTAAAGGGCTATTTAGGGATTTACTTAAGATTTTGACCCAGTGAGACTTCACAAAAATAAACTAAAACTTTGTCCTACAGATTTACTGAAGCCACTGCATGAAGAGTGCCTACAATTCAAACTAGGAGCTCAAAAAAAATATTTCAACTGAACACTTCTGGAACATTTTCAGCCAAGTTGCAAAGCACTAAACTATTAGTACTCAGTGGCTTACCAAATGCACTGTGAAACGACCTGCAAGTACCTCAGGAAGTTGCCATACTTGCCTCCCAGGCAGCACAAGTGAAATTCTCACCTTTCTGTGCAGCCAGTGAAGTGAGAGATACATTTGTTGCTTAAGATTTATTTCAAATATTCACTCCATCAAGCTAAATACACTGGAACACCACCACAGTCACCTCACTCTGCAGGCAAAAGGGAAAAACTCCCTACATCTTGCGTGCAAAAACTGTGTTCAGTTTTGCTCTGCATCTGTAAGGTCCCTGACTACTCCCATCTGAGCCTGTGCAATGCAAGTGTTCAGGTGCCTCCTGAAAGCCAGCTGGAGATGTTTCCAAGTGCCCTGGACCCAGCCAGAGGAGCTGGGAGTGCAGCAGCTGCTTACCCATGCTGTATGCTCCCGCAAATAGCAGCCTTTGTATTCTATACTGTTGGGGTGTTTGATTCTTTGGAGGAACTTGACTTCCTTAATAATATCCTGCCATTTCTGTAGAAAATAAAAGGAATAGAATGACTTTATTATAAACTGGTTTGGTTTTTTTTCCCCAGTTAAGTTAGTATGTCATTTAATTACTTTCAGAGGTGAAACCATTGTAAGGTTCCTAACAAACAAACAAAAACCCATCAACACCACAATGTTCCACTGCTTAACTCCTCAACAAATCTACAGGATAAGTTGTTGATGGATTACAGAATCACAGAATCATTCAGGTTGGAGAAGACCCTTGGGATCATCGTGTCCAATCATTAACCCTCCTTGCAGTTAGGATTAGGCTGTATGTAGGATCTCTCATCAGTGTAATGCTTTCTATGTGTGCACAGGATAGACTGGCAAACACTTCATACCTGAGCAAGCCCTTTTCTAAGGGATACCAGGTCTGTTGTCAAACCAAACATACATCCCAACCTGAAAGAGATGGGGATGAGAGGTGTCCCTCACAGCAGCATCACTTCTCTCTCACTTAGCTCCTGTAGCTGTAAAGACCTGTCCCTACCAGCAACTCTATTACACTGGATGAGAGTCCAGTTAGCAACAGATAAAATGAAATCCATGCTCATAGTAAGAGGAGCTGTATCAGTGTAAGGTACAGAAGAGGCCAAAATGTATTCCAGCCTGTACTTGGACATTGCCATTGCTCCCCTTGGGGGAAAGCACCAAGTCCCCCCATGTGATGCACATCCACACCTCCTCCAGCAAGAAAGGTAAAAGCCTCTAAGTGCAACAGCAAAATTACAACTACTGGAAAAGATTTTCAAAACCAAATACAGTAGCTGAAACCACTGAAGTATGCAGACATCAACACAGGAGTGTTGACACTGAACATGTTTTTGAGAAAGCCTATCAGTGCTGAAGTTTATCAGAGGTAGAGAAATCTCAGCCAACATCAAAAGGTTCAAAAGCTGTTTTCCAGGTCCTGTAAATCCCTCAGCACACACTTCCTCAGGTGCGTGGCCAGGATTCACTGGTGGACAGAAGTCCCAGATATCCCAAAGCTTTGGAAAACATGTGCATAGCCCAAATCCTCCTCAATAAAAATGCCAGGGTTAGAGAAACACACGAAACCAGGGGCTGTGGCAGCCAGAACTGAGGCAGCTGATAGAGTATTTCTCAACACCAGAAATTTCATACAAATGACATTAGTGCAGCTTTATTAATAAACTCTCTGCTGCCCTTGTTCCAGTACAAGAACAACTTTTACCTTTAGCCTCCAAAGCTCTAAGGCACTAAGCAGTAAAAACCAAATCAAGAGAGTGCCACACTAAACTCCTATACTGGCAAGGGAGAAGTGATACTTAAATTGAGAAGTATTCATGATTTCCTGTGTAAAAAACTCTCTGAATTCACATTAAGAACATAGTATTACATCCCTCAAGGGCTTTAAGCTTATTTTAGTTTAAACTAAAGTCCTTATTTTAGAGAATAATCCTTCATACCAAAGTTAAAATCTTATTATGAAACCAAAGTAAATATAAACAATACCAGAATGCCCTTAATCAATTTTCTTTACATAGGCTGGATCATAACTCTCACAAACTTCTGAACAGCACAAATAAATACAGAAGTAAAATAGAAAGTGTTTTAATCTTGCTCGTATTACTTTCTTCAAAATAAAGAAACATATGCACTGAAGACAAATAAAAGCTATTTCTGAAGCATGCACAGTTTGTTTCATTCATGTGAATAGAGTATTTATAGCTCACAGTAATTAAAACAGTAGGACAAGTAGTAAGTACAAATTATTCTTTCATCAGTACACAGTTAAACAAGTCAACACAGTGATAAAATAGAAATGCACATAGCAAAATTAACTCTGCAGCTAGAATTTAGGACTGCTGCAGAGACACTGCCACCTCTACCTCCTACACAGATCCACACAGAAAGGAAGGAACAGTTCAGCTCCTTGTAGCACTGAGGATCAATACACAAAAGACAGGCACAGAAAGCAACGAGTTGTTAGGCAAACTCATCAGAGTAAGGCTGCTTCTGAGACTGGAATATAGAGAATGGAGGGAGGGAACCAGAACTGCCTTGAACAACATGCTCACAATAAATACTTCTGTTGAGAAACCCTGCCACGATTTGATAGATGTCGTTTACCAGAAAGAAAACCAAATCAGCTGCTCATGTCATGTTGGGCTTTTCAAGAATCTGTATTAGCACTTAAACATTTCAAGTAGAAAAATCAATTATCTCTGCTAAGAGTCCTAGGGAAAAAAACACATCTGGGGTGGCCATGAAAACACTTAAGGTTTAAATCTCAGAGGCCTACTTTTACAGACCTCTCTGCAAAGCCTGCCTTAATCCCCTGCTCTGGCAGTGCTGCCATAATGATGCTGCTGGTTAGATTTTCACACTCATTCACTCACTGCTGTTTTGCTTTTGTTTTAGCTTTTCCTTGGCACAGTCATTCCAGGGAAGGAGACTGTACAGGCAGAATGTACAAGCAAGATTCCCTCTGAATCCTCCACTGCTGCATCAGCTGCTGTTATTCCTTTGTCCAGTCACCAATGTGGTTGTTTTGAAAGGTGTTTAAAATGGAATGTTTAAGGGCAACAGGACACACTAACAGGAAAACACATTCTTTTTTGGTTTATTGTTTGATTTTCACACATTAATGTGCTTCCATAAAAGAGCCCTTTGTATCTCAAATCTGAATCCTACCCATCAGGTTAGGCAGAAATACACTGTGCACAGTGAACTCATTTGTTTTGTTTCCACAGTCCCCTCATTCACCTGCACGGTTACAGGGGCAGATTTCTCCTGCTGTAACCCCAGCTCATTAAAACCATCCCACTGACAATGGTCAAGGTTTACCATGCAACATGTTCCACATACCTCATTGGACTGCTTCCCACTATATGACATTTTCTTGATGGCCACCACTTCGTTGGTGCGCACATCCCGTGCCTGGAGGGAGAAAACAGGATCTCTCAGCAACTTCACATCACCTCCCAGGAGACAGAAACCAAACTTACTCACAAAAACATCTTTATCCAGTAGTTCATTTTTTGCAGAGTTAAACTATCTTCCAAGGGTGTGACTGCTGCATCCATTAGAAAGGAGAGATCACCCTCCTGTTTGGAGAACATCGATGACATTCCTCCCTGCTCTGCACCCAGCAGGTCTCTGTGGGAGTTGAAACCATCACTGCTGAACTAAGAATCACAGCTTATAAAAGCAGTTCTGATTCCAGAGGGAGAGATTTTCCCTGAATCAGCTTCTGCCCCTGCCCAGGTCCATTCCAGCCACACCAGCAGCAAGGCTCAGCCCCTTTGCTCAGTCCTAGCATAGGATGTCCAGGATGCACAGAAGTACCTGCTCCAGGCACTGGCAGCTTCCTCCCCAGTGCTCCCACAAATCCAGCACTGAGGCTCAAAGGATGGCAGAGGAGAGCTGGCTGTGGTCTCAGCCACCCATCTCCAGATTCCCATTCAGATTTGCACTTTCTCAGCCCAGCACAATGAATGTACATGTTGGTTTGTTGGGTTTTTTTTCACACTTCCAGGGCAGATTTCCTGACTTCAGTCAGCAACAATCCAAGATAAGACTAGAACAGAAGTTTTGTTTCATTCAGCACACTCAGCCTGGCAGGAGCAGAGGCTGCTTCACCTCCAGGAAGGATGGCTCCAGACAAGACTCCAGCTGTCCTCTGCTCAGGATTTCAGTGGCACAGGAGGGTGGTGGAAGAAAAGACCCCTGAGTGTCTCTGATAAGAACAATCAACTTGGATATGAAGCCAGATGCTGGAAATCAGAACAATGTGCACAACAGCATTCACTGGTGAAAATGCTGAATTTTCATTTGTACTACCAAGGACAGCCTATCAGAACATGGATTAAAAAAGTAGCTGGACTCTGCCTTTTTAAAAAGGGGTTTCAGTCAAGTCTTAATTCTGCTGTTTGTTAAAGAGATTCCCAGAATTCCCTCTCAGTCTTTATTTCAACCAGTTATGAGAGGCTTGAACCAATACTATTTTTAGCTTTCTTTCTAAGAGGATCCTTCCTATTGTCTCACTAATATTACCTCTAAGGCTGAGGGGACAACTACTTTGGGGGATTTTTTTGAGACAAAAAAAAGAAGACTGAAACAAGGAAAAATAAAATTCTAACTCTCAGATCTTTGTCAATTACAGACAATTTCCAAACCATTCAAATCAGTGAAGAACTGCAATAAAACAGGCAAGCAAAATACTAGAGTAGAGCAGAAGGAACCCAGCTCTAACAAAAGAGAGTGGGTTATTCTGCTCCATCTGCAGTGTTCCAGTGTAGTAGGTTTCCTGTGTCAAGCAAAAGCTATTATTACACTGCAGAGCAGGGAGCAGGGTAAGGATATTACCAAAATGATTCAGAGGTGCCAGACTTGCAGTTTCTAAGAAACTAAAACTATGAGGTGAACCAGCAAAATGTGTATCAATTATGAAAGAAAAAAAAACAACAACAAACAAACAGAACAAAACAAAACAGAAAACTTTCTGTCACTGCAGAATGCAATGGAAACAAAGAAAGACAGGAGTGAACACTATGTTTTCAGTTATCAGGACAAACAAATCACCCCTTCTTGGCTTCATGGCTACAAGGAAAGGCAGGAAGGTACAAGTAACAATGAAGACAAAACCACATTTAAACAAAGGGAGGAGGGGATTTCAGGATTACAAGGATTTTTCTACTTGTTCACTGCTTCCACATCTATTTATCACCAACATTTTGGTCCAGTTGTATGGAATGAAAGCAGCCTGTGAGGGGGGGTTCAGAGAGAGAACCATTGCAGCTGACACCCTGTGAGTATGAGAATCAGGAGTTGCTTTTGGTTTTCTAGCTTCCTTGTGATCTCTAATAGCTGCAAAAAAAGACAGATTCTAGACAAAAACCATGAAGATGTTACCAGGTCAACAACCTTAAATAATCCAAATGAACAAGGCTGGTTTTATGGTAGACATTTATGCACCTGTATCCTGCTTGCCTCTGAAAACTCCAGATGAAGAATAAACATCTGGGGAGCAGAGGAACTTCAGCAGTGACACAAGCTAAGGTGGAGTATTTCACACTGGCAATATGCTTTTAAGCAGCTATGAACTATAAACCAATATTACACTGATTAAAGTTTCATTGCTTGCATTAGCAGAATCAAAATCTTGTTCAAGAAAGAGAAGGGTTGGTTTTTTTCCCCCAGATTTACAGAGCAACAAAGGACCCAACACATAACACTCCCCTGCTTCAGTTCTTCATGCTTGTTTCATTCACACTCAATTTCTCCCTCTGTGTTGTGTCTCTCATCTTTCAAGCTTCTGTTTGAGGTATCAAGTACATTCCATGGAACAGTTTCAGATTGAGTGGTTTAGACCCATTGGCAGCAAAAAGATGCAATAATAATACAACACAGAATTATAGGTAAAAACTTTGTAACAGAAACAGCAAGAGCA
The DNA here is from genome assembly GCA_025447755.1 of Corythornis vintsioides. NCBI lineage: Eukaryota > Metazoa > Chordata > Aves > Coraciiformes > Alcedinidae > Corythornis > Corythornis vintsioides. The sequence continues at coordinate 45,361 of JAOEGS010007214.1, forward strand.
GATCTTCTTCACTGAAACTCTGTACTCTGGTTTTCCATGTACACCTCTTTAAGATACACTGTTCCTGACAAACCTCAATAGTATTTCCACAAGAATATTTCCTCAGTAATATTTTCACATAGCAGGAAGACAGATTTGTCAATTCTCTCCTTTTCTATCCACTCCTTGAGCAAAGGGAGATGATGTGACCACGGCAGGTGAGTCCTGTTTCATTAGGAAACTACTTCCTCCCCCAGATCTGTTCCCAGACAGTGGCAGCTCATAGTTTTAAGCAGGGAACAAAATTAAGAAGCTTTTCCTAATTAGTTCATCTGTGCTGCATTAAATTTGTGCTGGAAGGTTCCCAACATGGTCTGCTGCAATTATTAACAATGAATAGGCATCTCATAAAATACTGACACAAATGGCTTTCTGAAGGAAAACTGGCAGGTTTGGCCACACCTCCTATAATTATAAATGTGAAAAGGTTTTCTGAGGAAAATGTTTTTTTAATGAAGGTCTCCCAGTAAGCACTCTGGTTACCATACAGCAACCTGCAAATGAGGTTACTGTGAGACATCCCACCTCCAGTTGAGCTATACAAGCAGTCTGGGGAAAATTCTGCTGTCCAGACGTTCATGTCAAATAAGTTTGATGCAGATGAATACTGGGAGTCTTGCCTGCAGTAGGGAAGGATGTGACAGGACAAGTGACAACAAAAGCACCAACGTTCAGGTGTCAAACACAAAGAATGGCTTTAAGCCAGCCTGGGGGTATGCACGGAGGGAGCAAGAACTCAATTTCTCTCAAGGGGCAAGAGATGATCAGCAGACAATCAGAGCAGAACTGCAATGTCAGTCAGAACCGATGGAGCAGAAGCCCACGGTTTAATCTACAGATAAACTCCTGCTTGCAGTGTAACCTGAAAGCACCAGGCAAGGGCCACATTTCCAGTTTTTCTTTCCAGTTTGCAAACACTTTACAGATACTGGGAACAGGCTGAGACTGCACAGACACCCAAGAAAACATCTCTGCCCCAAACACCAGGGTTCACAGCAGGTTCTTCACATTACATTCAAAAAAAGTCTATATCCACAACTTAGAAACACAGCTCCGATTCCCAACACGTGGAGCTACTTACAAAATAAACTGCTCCAAAGCTTCCATGGCCAATCTCTCGGAGATCTGTGAAGAGCTTTTCTGGATCTTCTTTGAAGAAGAGCTCTGCAATTTCGGGGTCCTTCAGGCTGCCCGCTCGGCTGGTTGATGGCATCCTGCTGGGCAGTGAGCCGACCGACTATCTGGGTTTAAAGTGCTGCCTCAACCCTTGGTTCATCTGTATGAATGGAGCCTCTTCAGCATGGATTACTGCAAGAAAAAAAGATTGCAACCCTTCATTGATTATCCTCAGAGAGCCAGGAACAAAGCTACAGCAGAGCAGCTGAAGAGTGAAGCAACACAGAGGTGCCACCACAGTGCCGCTCTGACGCCAGTCAAGCATTTCTACACCACACCAGCCCAAACTGGAACACAAAATGAGCCACATTCCTTCTTCCAGCACCTGCTCAGTCACCAGCAGAACCTATCTGACCTACAGTCCATCACTAGTGAATGAGCATCAGCCCGACAGCCTCTCTCTGAAGAGTTACATCCACTTAGAGTGGGTGTAAAAAGTGGTGTTTGGGCTTTGGGGATGGGACAACATGACTGTACACACCTGGTCTGCAAGACAGGGCAGCTGGTTCAACGATGACACCTGTGAACCACCACTGCCATTTACTGATCTGGATTTACCCTTAATTCTTCTCAGTACATTTTTTCTTCTGCCCTTGCACTGCAGTGAAGCAGCAGCCAGTGATCCACTTTTACTCATCTCACCCTGCACGTGGAGATCTCTCTCAAGCTCCTCCTTCCTTTTTTGCTTTTTTTCCTCTTATGTAAACTCATGATCTCTATCTTTCAAGTGCCTGCTTTTCAGAGTCTTATTTGCAACCCGTTGCTTTAGAGGAGCAGCATCTAGAGCAGGAGACACCCAGTTGTGTGTTCCTGTTCTGCTTCAGCAAATGCAAACACATGTTAACTGTGGCAGCAGGTGAACCAGCCTCCACCAGCAGCCCACTGGCAAAGACTTTCTGCAGAGGGACCTGCAACTTCAGACACCACTGGGAATGTACAAAATCCTTTCTGTTTGCACCCTGCTTTTGCTTTCACCTACTCAAAGTGTGTCTTGGAATCCATCCAGAATAGAAGTATAATTTCAAGTTGTGCTAAAACCTGTGTCTTTACAACATGTGAAGCCAAACAACCATTACAACTAAAATGCTTTTGGTTTTTTTTTTCTTCCTAAAGGAAGGGCCTGGGTATTGGGATTTCCTCTGAGTTCCCTGGATAGTGTCACCAGTAAAAACAATTCTGTGTCACTGGTGATCAGCAAATCACAGTCACTTCTTCCTAAAATTCCTGTCTGGTCAGGACTTGTGTTTTTGTTCATCTTATTTCATACCCTAAATTTGTTGTTTCAAAAAAGTTTTACATTTTCACAATGGGAAAACAAACAAACAAACAGGCAATAAACCCAAGTTTAAGCAATGTCTCAGAAGGCCCCATCCCTGTCTGTTCATCTTCCTTTTCTGGACACTAATAAACTCCACCTTTCTCCAAACCCCCAGACAATCAATGAATCATTTGTTTTCCCCTCCCTGTGGAACAATTCCTCCAGGAATGGAAAAAGACACACTCCTGCATGTTTATGCTCAGTGGCACTCTTCTCTAGACAGCTGCAGCACGTGGAAGTGCCAAAGACTGTTTGCTCCCTATGATTTCAAACAACTGCCAGCATCCCTGCAAGGGGAGCATGATGGGGAGGGAGGGCCAGCCAAGACATACCTAGCTGGAAAGTGCAGGAGTCTCCTGTTTTTCTGATGAAGACAAGCATGGGAGAGAGAATGCAAAGAAGGGAAGAGAAATCCAACATTTTCATAGCTTTCCTCCAAGCAGTCAGCATTCAGAAGGATTTATACCACAACCCAAACCACGTTTCTCCACCAGACCAGTCTCGGGGGCTAAGGGAAAACCAACATTCACATCCCAGCGTGGACCAGGGATAAAAATACATATATAGACACACACAAAGAGAACACATGCAGCTGTTCACAGCCCTGCTGGGCTGCACCCGTGAGCACACACCCCCCGTGGATGCAGGAGCCCCTGCAGCAGCACAGGCTGCCAGCGGGGCTGAGCCAGGGGCTGGGACTGCACCGGCTCCACCTTCCCTTGCATAACGAGCAACTAATACAGCGTGGGAAGGGAATCATTACCTTCCATCCAGCCCCTACCTGAAGTATATTTATGAAGACTGGAAGAAAAAAAGTTGGGTGTTTGGGGTGTTTTTCTGGTGGTTATTTTTCTTTTTTTCTCGCAAAGAAGCCAACAATATTTCACTTGATTCCAGCTCTAACAAGCACATAAGACTGAAAGACAACTGTTTCACATTTACAGCCCCCAAAGAAACAATGGACAAAAAGCATCAGTCAGAAAAGCCAGAGAAAGGAGCTGGGGGAAGGGAGCTGATAACCAGAGCACACTCAGTATTATTGAAGGAATGTTTCTTGGATCGACAGTGATGATGTCATGTTCCATCTTTTTAAGAAGCATCAGATTCTTACAAAAAGGACATTGTTGTTGAAAAGCAACTGCTGCACTCCCAGAATGCCCTTTTCCCTACATCTGTTAGTCAGAGGGGCTAGGCTTGGATAAACCTGCTAATATAGCCCAAAGTCACATGTCCCCGTGTGGAGCCAGGGCCAGGAGGAAACCCCTGTGCACAGCCCAGATGGATCACAGCCCTCTCCCCCTCCCCTCCAAAAACCACCAGCTTCCTTCTTGGCATCAGTGCTGAGCGTGCCCCTGAAGTGGCATCAAGGGGCAACACTTCTGAGCACTGCTGACACTCGTGCCAGGATCCCTGACAACAGAGGTGCCACGGGATGGGCTACACCAGAGCAGCACTCCTCAGCTGCTGTGCTGCACCCCCAACTACAGCTTCTCCCCCCTTTCATCCCCAGAGCAGAGCCTAATTTTGTTAGCTTTATTCTTGGAAATAATTGCTGCTTCGAAATGCATGAGAATAAAAACATGAAGTATTAAAACCTATTTAAGAGAACAGTCACAGCGTGTGCAGGGCACTCTGCTTATCAGCTGATCTGCTCAGATGGAACAATCAAATGCATTAATGTAAATTCCAGCCATAAAAAAAGCTTTACACGGCCTCCCTTAATCAAGTGCTCCCATTTTTATGGATGCTACAGCATTCAATTCCCTCAGTCTCCTTTCCACCCAGGCTACACGTGCTGCCTGCCAAGCCCCACGGTGCTGGCAGCTGCCACAGTCCTGACACCTGAGCACTCTGGAGAAAAGGAAGAAGTCATGGAGAAGGGGCATGGAATGTGGTTATTGGGTTATTGCATTACTCCAAAGGTATTAAAAAATACAGATGACTTTTCAGATTAAAAAAAAACCCGAACGACCTGCAACTAAACTGCACTGAAAATTAAATTACATACCAGCAGGCAGCTCATTTGCTAAATTATGGTCAAGTTGTACTTATGCATTTTACATTCTTCCATCAATGCAGTCCCTTTATGACAGGCTTTTTGGATCAGTGCAGCTATTCTGTTAAAGACAATTGTTCCCAGAGGATGGCACCACCTTAGGCAGCTCAGATGAGGTGGCTGGAGCCTGGTTGTGGCCAAGAGACAGGCACTGCAAACAGGACCCAGCAGCCTCTGACTGTGCCTGTCTCTCTGCTACTAAGAGGCACAAACTACCTACAAGGCAACCTGGAGGCTGCTCAAATTAGAGAAAATAAATGGCACATTTTTTCCCAGTTGTCACTCCTACCAAAGGAACGATGCATTGCACAAACACAACTGCTGCTACTTAGGTCAATTCCACCCAGAACCAATGAGGTTATGTAAGAATATGAAGAAAAATTCAAATTAAACCAGGGATTGACCAAAGCATAAGACTGAAATGACTCTAGTTCCTGGAGCAGGCTGAGCTAACTCCATTTAGTTAGTAGCCACCGTCCCCAGTGTAAATGACACTGACTACAGGCCAAGATGTTTTATCAAATTACTTTCATCTGAACAACCAGCAGTTAGTAAAACCACATGCACACATCCACCAAAGTCTGTGAATCAATCAGATGTTCCATTCCCTGTAATTAAGGCGATATTAAAGGCACACACCCCCCCACCCCCTGAATCACTGACACAAGGAAGCTGAAGATGAGGACGGGGTCAGACCTGTTCTGAGTTTTCTGCCTCCTTGCCGTGTCATCTTGGGCTGAAGTAAGGCCCAGCCCTGTGACTAACATCCCCTGGGATCCTGCAGAGCAGTGAGCAAAGCTCTCAGTGGTCAGATGCCATATTTGAAGTGCATATTTCAGCCTTCTGCTACAGAGGGAAATTGAAATCAGTCCACACTACACTAGGAGGGCTGACGACTGGCAGTGTCATAACTGCACTCAACCAACGTACTAAGAAGAGAATGTACTTGGCCTTCCCTGCAAAGAAGGGAACCTACTCGCTGAATTTTCCACCTAGCAGTCATCTTATTTCTCAAGTTCACATCCAGATCAAGCCAGTGAGAGAGATGGAGAGAAGGTCCTTGGTTACACGAACCATGAGATGCACCAAAGCACTTGGAGCTCCTTAAGATGGTTCAAAAGTTTGCAGAAATCCAATTACAATAGAGGCTTGCTTGTAAATTATGTATTTTTTAAGCATCTGCATTTCATGCAGTGCAAAGAGTTGCTAAATTTTAGTGTAATTTCCTCTGGCAGGATCTAATGCAAGAGCATCAAATAGATGGGGAAAGAGAGTCAGCACACAACTGCTGAAAAAGGGGAAAGGGGATTTTCTCTTAGTTGCATATGGGTCAGATCTGGGGAGTGTATGAAGCTGAGATTAAATTATCCTCTCAACAGACTAGTAAAAATTTCCTGAATGGCTTCCAGATGACACTGAAAATTTCCACCACTATCTCAAATTTGGTAAAGTGGAACTATTGAACATATTTACTTTTTGTTTGTTTTGTTTTTCTTTCAGTTATGCCTGAAGTGAGAACGAGATGGTAAGAATGCTTAAAGAATTTATAGATAGTAAGAATGCTTAAAATACTGACAGTTACAAATTTCTGTGTATCACTGAATGCTTGACTTGAAAGCACCATTTTTTTTTGGAAGTAGCAGACAAATCACTCCCCATTTTTTATAAGACCCTGAATAAAATCCTATAAGGTGCACTGCAGAAGGTCCCAGTGTATGGGAAGAGAAAACAATGCATTGAACAGCACAGGTTCTGTCTGCAGGGAAACAGAAATATGACTTATTTTACTCTGAATTGTGCTCCTTTCAGGCAACACTGGCATTCTGCAATCCCAAGGACTCTCTTCAGGCAACAGCAGTGTGGTGTAAACCCACCCCTCAAACCCATGGAGTCCTAGGGTGATGATTTGACTCTAGCAGTGCTACAGCTGGTGGAGACTGAATCAGAAAAGATGAAGATCCAACATCCAAAAAAATGAACATTTCTCACAGCAGGCTGTGCTGATGCATGTGACTCCAGGAACAATGCTACTACCCCTGACTTATTTTGCCATCTGCAAATAAATCAGCCTTCAAAATTCTAGCCTGATGAGTTCCATGAATAGAGAGCTACCTTATCCAGAGAGATAAGTGGCAGATGGTGATTACCTGCTGTATGTCCCATCACTATTGGCTGTCCATCAAAGCTGGGTAGTAGCCAGGCTGCTGTGGTGGGTCCTTCCCATAAGGGCACAGACACAACATTCTGTCACAAAACTGCTTTAAAAAAGGAGCCACCCCAAAGGAGTGCCAGCTACAAGCAGAACAAATGTACCTGGAATGGGGGGAGAAAACTGGACTGTGGAAGGTAACTGCAGCCCATGGAATGCCACAGAGACACTGCCCTTTGCTACATCCCTTTCCAGTCTCAAGCTCATGTAGGGGAGATGCTCCTCTGCTTTCTGCCAGTACCCAGGGGAAGGGAAGGGAAGAGTTCACCCTGTCTCTGAGGCAGGAGTCCCTTCTGCTGCCAAAGCCTGAAGCAGGTGAGATGTGACAGCTGTGCTGGACACTTCTCTAAGCTGTGTTGTGACAGCAAAGAGCACTTCCCATGGGCCACAGCCCCACGTGTATCTGCATGAAAACATCACCAAGATCCTCCTCTGCAGCAGAATGGTCAGCAAATGCTGTCCCCTTTCCATCCCTCACCCATGAATTTCTAGAAGGAACAGATCATAAGGCAAGGATGAATCTGCACCTGGCTACTATGGTGAACTCCAGCAGCTTTTTGTCTGTGTGAAGACCAGTGTTCAAACAGGCTTTTCTTTCCCAACATGGTAAATTTTTCTTCACCTGACAAAAAAAGCATCATTCCAGAAAGATTCCTCTTTTTCTTTCAAAAGAATTTTTGAAGAAGGGTTCTATCCTGGAAAAACCTCTTTGCAGATTTTCTTCCTTTCTTGTCCTTTCTTTTCCTCTTTCTCTGCTTCTCTACCTGTGCTTTTTTTTTTCTTGTATTGTACTTCTTCACAGAACACCCTCAGGAAGACACTTCTATTAGAGAACTACTTGCATTTCTCTTACACATGCACTTGTAGACTCTGTAGCTTACTTTGATTTCCCCTCAAGATTCTGACACTAAAATGTCCATCACTGACTCCCCAAATTACTTACCCCAGCACACCTTCTGATCCCACTGAGCTGCTGTGTTGGATGTTTACTTTCCAGGAATGTCACTGGCAAAAGGGTCAGAAAGCTGTTTCCCACACCTCTGCTGACAAGCCCAGGATCTGTGTTTCTGGGCTGGGTGTAAATATTTGTTAGGATGATCCACACCAGCAGCAATGCCAAGAGTGCAACAGTTCTCTTGTGCTTTTTAGTGCAAACAAAGTGGGATCAGTTTCCTGTATTTCTGTAATCTTTCATCTTTCCTAAGTAGGGGAAAAGAGAACTAATTTGGCAAGCCTGTTCCTGGGTTAAAGAGAGATTCTGAATAAACTAAATCTATTTTGACAGGTTACATATGCCAGTTATAAACACTCACAAATACAGCTCACACTACCAGTACTCCTGAAAATACTGGAGTTTTAAACTGGTAGTTTTTGCAACATCACTCACCCAAGAAACACCAAATCTACCACTGACCCCACCACTTATATAACATAAATAACAGAGATTACTGATGCACTTGAAAGCAATGTTAACACCAACAAGCATCTTACATTTGTTTTTCCTTCTGTTTAAAACAAAACATCCATGGGATACAAAGTCAGACCTACAGAAGAGCTGAAGCACAGCCAGTGTTCATTTCCCAAAGACCAATGTCATCAAGTTCACCAAGTGCTTAACCAGACCCTGACATATTCAACACGAACATCTCCTGGATGTCTCTGCCTGTGATAGTTCTGGTACATTTATTAAGAAGGTCAGCTCTAAATTTAGTAATTCCTTAGGCTAGCAAAGCTATGAGGAAGGCAACTGGAAAAAATGAAATCTTCTGTCCCCCTTCTTTTGCAATTCATTAAGTTCTCAGTCGTTGCCAACTCTTTTGCTTTACTGCATAAAGCATCACTTGAATACACTGCATCACCTACAGACAACTCTCAGTGGCCACATCTCTTGGAGTAAAGAGCACATGTGACAATTCCAGTGCAGGAGATGCTGTGATGGGAGCACCCTGGCCAGGAAGGGGTTAGCAAGAGGTCAGGCAACTGAGTCCAGAGGCAAAAATACTGGGAAACTCCAGTTGAAAAAGAAAAAAAAAAAAAAAAAAAAGAAACTATTTTGCCCCAGAACAACATATATCTAGTAAATGTAAACAAAGTAGATATTTTGGATTCAGCATAACTAACTGAGAAATAAGCTACAAAAGCTCACAATATAAATAATCTTCCTTGAGAACAAGTAATTAACAAGTAGCAGCATCACAGTGTTTTGGAAAGGAGGCCTCAAAGGAAATAGTTAAATCTTTCTGAGCAATAAAATAACAAAAAAAGTGAAAATGTTTAAATTGAGCTTGCATTTGAACTGAGTGGAGTGCAGAATGACACCAGGACACTTGTCCACCCCAGCCATGGCCAGCCCCTCCAGTCCACAGGACAGACTGCTCTGAGCAAATATGAACTGGGTGAAACTGAAGCCAGTAGGAACCTAAGGCAGAGAAAGTCAAATACAAGCAGAAAAATCCAAGCAAAAACTGGAAGGTTCTGCAGGAATCATCTGAAACCCCAAGCTGTGACTGGGAGAAGCCTCAGGCTGTTGCACACCTTGATCCACTACTGGGATGAGCAAAAGCCATGTCAGGTAAGAAGGTAAATGATGTGCCCAGAGATGCCCAGGTTTAAGGTGTGGTGCTGCTGCCATGAAGAGCATCCATCAAAAAGCTGCTCCTTCAATCCCCTTGTAAAGGAAACGTTAGTGACCTATGGAGATGAGTTAGTAGCTTCTGTAGCTCCAGAGTGACTGTGCTTTTGTCACCACTGCTGTCCCCTTCTGCCAGCTGCTGCTCCAGAGCAGCTCCTCACAATGGCTGCAGCCAAACCAAACAGAAGAATTAACTGAAATAATAATTAGTGGAAGTAACATGCTAATCACTCGGTGACTGCAATACACTGCGAACTAACGAGCCAAACATTTATGCACTAGACTGTAAGTCATTAAAACAACAGAACTCAAAAGCATAGTCAAAAAGAAGTGGGCAAATTTTTGTGACTATTAATTAGTCATAGGTGGAAAACAAAAAATATCGTATCTGAACTGATTGAAAACTCTGAAAAAAAAGAGGTCAGATATATAATTACAGATTGAGCAAGGGAAAAGGCCTCAAAACCAGAGCAACCACAGTCACTGTGCAGATCCTGCACTGTATTTGCATTTCAGATCTGGCATGGGAGGGAAGGGAGCATGACAAATTCTATTTAGGGCAGTTGACAGTACCAGAAAGTATAAAACCTTAAAAAACACCATGAATGAGCAAGAAGGAGAGAGATGAAAGGTCAGAAAGCAAAGAAGCATTGAGCTCATATCTGCTCTCAGACTAACAGAACCCAGGAGCTGAGCTTTGTCAGGTCAATGACAAGAACTGCAGTTATGCAGAGGCAATGTCAATTTTGCTTTAGGAAAATAATGTACAGTTTCTGACAATACATTAAGGAAGCTCCTGGCTGTTCTTCTTCACTCGTATCCAGCAATGGAATTAAAGTACAGAAAGGGTTCATAAATAGGAAGCTGTAAACTCCCAAGACAACAAAGCTTGGAGAGAAAAGGTGTAAGAGTTAAAAATCCACATAAAAGTCCCTATCAAGTGCTCAGCCTCGAGTCCATAAATCTAAGAGCAGAGTGAAGGAATTCAGCCAACCAAGCTAGAAAGAGCAAACTGAACCTTCAGCAACAACTGCAAGGTACTGAGGCTGAGAGATGCAGACACTGCTTTGGACACTGGACACTGCCATGGGTAAGAACAGCCAGGGGCAGGTCAGGGTGGGTAATCCTGATTGCTCCTGGCACCTCTTCCAAAGCATCTCCTGCCAGGAACAGCAGCTAGGACCAGACAGGTGATATATTATATTGCTGTTCTTCTAGGGTCAAACCAGCATCATCAAAACACACTTGGCCATAAAAAGGTGAACTGCACTAGGTTCTAGTGAAGACACATGCAGGTGATGCACCTTCAGCACTGAGCAAAACCAGACAAGCCCTTTCAGAACAGACACCAGTCAAAGCAATTCTGCTCTTTAGAGGGACTGCCCAACCTGAGGGGACACACCAACAGGGGAGGCAGCAGGGCAGACAGCCATGGCACACAACTGCTATGGATCTGTGTCACTGAAAGCAGGTTTAAAAAGAGGTTCCAACAGATTTCAGCATCAAAAGACTTCAAAACCTTCTATAGCTGTGAAATCTGCTGTGCCTGATTACCTGTACCCCATAAATGGAGTACCTTTGCTGAGCAATTGCTTCACACTTTTCTAGAACCTGGGAGCACCTTCTTTTCTGCTGGAATTCCCCAAAGTCCTGGCAATTTGTCCAGTTTTACTCTGGTTCAGGTTATTTATTTTCCCTGTCTCCACCTGATTGAGCAGAACAGCTTTTTAAACAGCACACAGCAAGGGGATGAGTCAAAGCAAACAACAACAAATCAAAACACACCTTTTAACCTGATTTAACTACTTGAAGAAATGCTTCTCCAGTGGGTTCTGCAAAGTCTAGATGACTTCTCTTTATGCCTCCCACTTAAAACAAAACATAGCTTTCAATATGTATTAAGATAACAAGCATACCCTTTTAATTTGATGAGTTTTATCTGCTTTCATGGGGAAAGTACTCATTTCAACTAATACACAAAACAATTTAGGCAGCAGTGGTTCAGAAGGAGAGTATGTCTCAATTGGACAGTGCAGATGATAGAACTGAAGGTCTTACTAAGTCCTGTTCCTGCTATTTTAAGCAACCATATAATAAAATCCAATCATCAGACAATAAGCAACTCCTGAGAACTTCTCAATGCCACTTCTCTGATTACAAGGCTGCTCCAGAACCCCATTCCTATTTTGATTAGGAACCAGTTTGTATTTATTTGTCAGTTTACACTGACTCTTTTTCCCATACTGTCCTTAAAGATTCCAGTTTTATTCCCTTTCCAGTACTGAGGGATAAGCACAAGTACAGAGATACAACATCTGTCCCCTTAGGCTGTTAGCTGAAAAAAACAAGCCAGTTTTGCCTCCCTTTATGACACAGGAGGGAGAACTGACTTCCCAGACCATCCTAACAGCCATTCCTACACAGATGAATTGTCCTTGCAGGGCTCCTCCATCCTGGGCACTGTCTTGCCCCATCAGCAATCTACCAACCCCCTCCTGTCCAGGGTAGTCCCTCTCACAACCCATCCATCCATCATGGGGAAACTCCACACAAGCAGTGTTTATGTCAGAAGTGGGTGTGCATACAGAATGCATCCTTGCTGCAGATGAGGGAAGGGATAAGTAGTAAGAACTACTTTTTTTTTCCACTCGAACCACAGTCCTTTCCACTCCTGTGCCAACAGCTGCCCCACACCTCTGCCTGACATCCCCCTGGCCATTCCTACTCCCATCACATTCCCAGCTACCATGGCTGAGCAAGACCAGGCTACCACCAAGCTGTCCTGAAGAAAGCAGAGACTTCTGGCAAAGAATGAAGAAATAAGCACCAGCTGCACCCCCCAGATCCATCTAGACAGGGCACCAACAGTGAGGAGGGGAAAACTGGTTGCACGACCCCAGGAAGAAGTCACCTACCCATGGCTCAGCCAGCCCCAGGGGGAAGGAGGGTGCCTGTGCAGCTCCCTCCCATCCTGCACATCAGCCTCCAGCTGCTCAGCACAACTGCACTGGTCCTGCCCTGGCAGCAGCTGGCTGGGAGCAGAGATTTCCCCATCCTGGCCCGAGAGGAGGTACGTGCTCTGTTCACACAGAGAATTTGGGCACGTCTGCTGAAATTCCATAAACCCAAAAGATTTACTGTAGAAGCTCTGCCTCCAGTTTCACACAGGAACAGGAGTCCCAGCAGGGAGACAGGAGACTGAAGCAGGAGAAGTTCACAGGGGCCTTGCTTCCCAAACTGAGGCTGTCCCAGGTCTGTGTGCTACTTTACAGCTGTTCCGTTTGCTGACATCTCATCTCTTCTGCACTCATGTACCCATCACCATGGCAACCACATTCCTCAGAACACAGAATGGGATTTTTTTTATCTGGTGTATTAGAACAAAATTATTAAGGTTACAAAGGCAAGCACTCCAAAATTAGAAAGTGTCAGAATTCAGACTGCCATCTCCCTTGCCAACCCATCCTCTCCTGCTGCCTCCCTCCCCATCTCCTGTGCTCACGAGTCACCTCTCCCACAACCCTCCAGCTCCATTTCTCCAGCAGCTGCAGCTCCCTCCTCTCTGCTCCCTCTGCAGCCCCAGTTTCCCTCGACTTCTGTCCCGACATATTCTTATCTCTCCTCTCTCATCTGACTTTTATACCTCCTGCCTTCACACCAGGCATTCTCCTCCTCCACACTGCCTGGGTGCTCTCCAGGAATGATTCACGGAACATAGGACAGAGATTCCCAACAGTCTAGGAACTGGAAACAAGAGAAGAATCTCTTGCAAGGAGAAGTCCTTCTGATCTCCTGTAGCCCAGGGCTGGAGCATCTTCAGCTGCTCTCTGAGAACTGCCTGCTCAGCACCACGAGCTGCAGAATGCCTCAGAAACTCACAGTGCTGCCAGAGTGGGTCCCACCAAGGAATAAGCCCCTTGTCCAGGAACTGTTTTGCAAATACAGTCTCCATCTTGATGGAACTTACATAAAGCAAATTAATCTTTATGCTTTACCTGCCTAGATCATGATTTAATACACAGATCTCACTAGGAGATGCATGGAATGCTCCAGTTCTGTGTTTTCTCTGAACACCAGCATTTGCAAGCACTACAGAAGTGAAGAGTGGAATCCACTGCAGAGGAACATACCCAATAAATTCAGCAGATAGCTCTTTACAGAAGGTTTACCAAAAAGTCCATCAAGTGAAGGATTTACTCATCCTGCTGCCTGACTGCCTCTGCACTAGAAAGACAGGTTAAGTCGATACATCACTGTGCACACAGGAGGTAAATGATTACACCTTTTCTCCAAAAACCTGCTTGAAAAAAGAAATTATCTGTCCCTTTTCTGGTTTTGGCAGTATTACTAATTACCCTGAATACAAAGGATGAAAGAGGTAGGTCAGCATCTGCACCTCAAGCAAATACTTGGAACACCAATCCAGAAACAAGGCCCACAAAGCAGGTTTTAATGCCCAAGGTCCAGCCTACTTAGGCTGACTCTTACTGGGAGCATTCAAACAAAAATTTTCCCCTCTGCACCAACTCTTCAGCTCCCCAGCAAGAAACACAGCACTTTCTTGGGGCCTGAAGACAGAAGGAAAGTGCTTAAGTCTCTTGAATGCACCTAGTAAGAAAGTATTTTAAGGCTGAAAAGGCAATTTCAGCTCAAGTAGGAACACATCCATCCTAAATCTGACAGAAAACTGTAATCAGAAATTGATCTATTCCAATGGTGGGGATCCAAACACCTTTCCATTTCCCAGGTTCTTTGTGAGCTCACACACAAAGCTGCTTAATCCAGCAGTTCTCAGCAATCATTCACAAAAGCAAATGAATGAAAAAAAGAAATCATCAGCAACCATCTCCCCTCCTACCCCCCAGCCGAGGTGAACGATCATTTGATTGCTTCAGTCCAGGGACAAAACTATTTTCTGTGCCTTTAAAGAAAAGGTTAATTGAGGTATGGTGGAACCTGCTCTCTTGCTTGGGCTTTCTGAAAACAAGGTTGTCCAGCCTGTTTCAAGGACTCTGGCCTCAGCTTTTGCATGAGATGAGGCAGGGAGCTGCCAACAGGTGACTTTTCCAAGACTGACCTGATCTTTGAGAGATGGAGTAAAGGAATAGCATTGCAAAGAAAAAAAACCCACAATTAAAATAATCTTATAATTCTACCTTCAGCATTCAGTGCTGGAAGGGACTGAGCTCAGCAGCCTTTGTCTCAGCCAACACAGCAGCCAGCACCTTGCTGGATGGCAGCAGTGGCTGCTGAGGAGTCTCTGATCCAAAGGCAATCAGTGGTACATGGTCAAAGCTAAACCATGCTGCTCAGAAGCACAGAATCTTGCCATCTGATGAGGATGGTAACTGGAGAGGATAAAAGCTACTGCCTGGAGTCTACTAAGAAGCTCTAGAGGCTGAAGGGCTTCCTTAAGACTGTCTGCAAACATGCAACACAGGGGTCTGGCTCTGTCAGGGTATGGGGAACAAGGGCAGTGCCAGGAGAGCAGAGGGACATGAGACATTCTGGACAATAAATCACCTGCAGTGGTGGTTCAGTGTCGGTTTGTTGTTTGTGTTTTGGTTTTCTCAGAAACAGGGCTTGGCATTCTTTCTCCATTTTCATTTTAGCAAACAGACAACCCACACAAAACACTGCTTCTCTTACATGACACCTCCCAGAGACCCTCCTATTTCCCTGGAGAGTTTAGGGAACATTTTTAGACAAAACAAGAGAAGTTGGCTGCATTAGCATTTCAATACTGTCACCGTATCTGTTCAGGTTCCCTTGATGATCCTCTTCCTCACAGTACCTAAGACTCCATACACAGCAGTGAACCAGCTCTCAGAATGAGGTAGAAAAATCTGTAGCATTTTTCACTTATATTTTAAGAAAACTCATGGAATTTAAGAAATAAGAGTACATAAGACAATCAGTTGGTACCTGAAATCAAGCTTAATTAACAACAGCTTTGCATGTTTAGATGTTTTCATGCCACAGATACTGAGAAACCATTTGAAATGTCTCAGTGAATTGTACCAGCTTTGAGAAAGAGCTTTTCCTTTTGGGACAGAAGTGATGCTCTGGGGTTGAGGGTATTTAATTGCTGGTGGAAAGTAAAAGAATCTCTCTGAAATAAAGACCATTCACTCTGAAGCTGAAATACTCTCAGCCTGTGATATGTAAATGTGTTGCCCACACAGACTGAAGCCCTAAGATGCCCTGTCCTAGAGCAGAGATTCAGAGCTAGAACAGAGAGGTGATGTCCTGTTTCTTATGCCACCATTAATTAAACAGGGGTTGTGTTTCTTTTCCAAGTTTCAGTGCTATTAAAATAAGAGCAGTTAATTATTTACCTGATTTTATTACCTTCTATCTCGATATAATTTACATTTATCACATGACAGTGTGAAACCTCTGCAGAGGAGCCCAAAGCCAGCAAATAACAAACCAAGACCAACAGCATCTTCTGCCTGGAGACCACCAGTCTCTCAGAAGGTGGGTGCTGAGGGGCTGCCTCTGCTCCAGGGGCTGCTCAGAGGTAGACAGTACCAAATTCCTTTCACATCCATTCGGATTTCAGGAGACAAGCACCCCCATCACACATAAAAAAGCCACCCTCACAGCCCTTTGCCAGCCAGGGGCCCAGAGAATGAAGGAGCTCCTCATCCCTGGAGGCTGCTGTGAAGGGCACTGGTGGAGTGTAACAGCAGAATCATACAGGAAATTTTTGCACCATTGCAGTCTGCACTGCACCTACTCTAGGGATAAATAAATTTCCAATCTCCACAATCTCCAGAGCTGTCAATCTGACACCTTTTGTGAATACTAAATTCACACATACAAAGAACTTTCTCCTTTGTAGGTTCTGAAACATCTCACAGGCCGATTCCTACTGGTAACTGAACAAGCAGTATAATTTCATACCTGGCAATTTGAAGGCTCTTTTTCAGCAGTTTGCAATAATGGATTGTGCCTTTTGTTTTGTCAGTAGGAACAGACAAATAAGAGGGAAAAAAAAAAAATCCAAACCAACCCAACAAACCAAACCAGTAAAGTTTCAAGCAACGTTTCCTTCATTAAAAGAAGATCTATTTGCTGACTGCTCCTGCTGGCTAAGAAACAAAGGGAAAGTCAGGTGTCCAGTTTACAAATTCTAAGGATCTTGGATTTTTGAGCTGGGAAAATAGGACAACCTCCCGACACCTTGGGCAGATACACCCCTAACAACTGACCAGCAAAAGGCAAGAACTGCTCCCTCATCATGCATGCAGATCACCCGTGCAGCCCAGCTGGGCTGGGAGCTGCTGAGAACACACCATGCCAGAAAACAGCATTTACTTTCTGGACTCAAGCTAAAGAGCAACCAAGAAGTAATTAAGGTTCCTGAACATAACGTGGCAAAGAATATCAGCTTCAGAGCTGCTCACTGCCCAGAAGCTCTTACTACATCTGCACAGCTTGAGAGACCACCAGCCTGTCCTCTCACAACTAAACTTCAGATACCTAAAAAAGCCTCTCTGCTGATTATTTTGCAAAGTCATCTTGAGGGAGGGCATATCTAAATCTTAAAAAAAGAATAAACCTGTCCATACTTTCATGGACTGCATCCCTCTGCAGAGCCAAGAAGCTGTGTGACAGTTGCTGCTCAGCCACCAAAGGGTTCCCATCAAAAAGAATGAACTTGGATAACCTCTTACATTAAATTTCACAGGTTTGAACAAAACCAGCCTGGTTCTATCAGTCCTGAACTGGGTTTTGGCTGCTCTGACCCTGGCCAGGGCCCAACAGTAATGGTGGTGGAAGGCTGCTGTTAGTAAAACCATGGTATTTATACAAACATCTGAAGCATATGGACAGTTGTCTGGTAGAAACCAACACAAGTGACAAGTCACTGTGCAGTGCTCATTTAAATGTCTCCAAAACAGAGAAAAAAAGCACACAGAAAGGTTACATTAAAAGAAAAAAAAAATCTCTTTGATGCAAGGAGGATGTAGGCATTTATAAAATGCCTGAACATTTGCATCTGGCACATCATATACATCACATCCTCCAGCAAGGCAGGAGGAAGTTATTCCTCAGGACTTGGTAATAAGAACTGAAAAGAAATAACTGTGCTTCTCTCACCCTCTTTTTTTATTTATTTTTTTTTCTAGTTAGCTAATTCCTGTTGTATAAAGTCAGCTTGCAAGCTCCTTTCAAAGAAAAGGGGGGAGGGGGGAGAGGAAGAATCAGATCTGCTTGTTTTCTGCATTTGCCATGCAGGTCTCGTGCTGAGGACGCAGCAGCGCAGCCCTCGCAGGGTGATGACATCACACCCCCAAAAACCAACCCCAACAGCAGCTGGGCACTGTGGGAAACTCAGCACAGCTCTGCTGCTGGCCTTGCCTTGTGGACAACTCAAAGCTCAGTGTGCCCAAAGGGAGAGGAATATCCCCTGCAGCCCACCAGAAGAGGGCAGGTGACAGGTGATGCTGAATCAAGAAGTGTTTGGCTACTGTGTGCCCACAGAGATGCCCTGACCACTACATTGCTTTCTGCTTCTGTGCACCAGTTCTATCACCAGTTTGAAGTTACACAGGCAAGTGGCTTTGACCAGGATGAAACAAAGCAAAACTGCTCTCTGAAAGGTTTTAGAAAGTTATTCCTTCCCTATGTGGTAGGCATTCTGAGAAGCCTCTCTCCTGCAGAGCCAGCACACTGCTACAGCAGAGGAATCAGAAGGGGAACCCACACCTCTGGTGGGGAGGAGGCATCCAAATCATGGCTGTGCTCATTAAAGTGAGGAGAGGCTGGTGCTAGGACACGTGCACTGGCTGCTCCACCTCACTGCCCTTCCTCTCATGCCTGAGCTCAGCCCCTCCACATGCCTGGCATGCTCAGAAATAACAGGTTTTAAGGGGAAGCAAATCTCCAAAATGCCTCTTGGAGATCCAGGACACCAGAGATGACACAGGATCATTTTCCTCACTCCTAACAATTTAAGATTTAATTTTAAACAGCAACAACCATCAAGAAACAAACAAAAAAAAAACAGCAAAGAAAAAAAAAGAATTCTAGAAGAGGAATATCTTGAAAACAGTCACATGGTTCCACTGACAGCTACTGAACAGGGCAGTGGTGACAAATCATTTGACAGCTTTTTGGTAATTGAACATGAAATTCAGGAGGCTGCCCTCTCTACCTTACACACAAGCTGATCAGTATTAGCAGCCTACTCCATTCAGACAGAACACAAGTAATTTGTGCAAGCAGCAAAACAAACACAGCCTTGCTATTAACTTGGGGACAACGCTCCAACAACAACCTCAACCAACCAGATTTTGTCCAGAAAACTGTTTCTAGAAGATGCCATTACCCAGGTTCTCTCAGACCTCCCCAGACCTTACAGGTCCTGTTGTTATATTCATCATCCATCTTGAGAAATTCCAGCAAAACAAGTGGTTGATGTCAGATAAAATGCAATTACAGACTTCAGTGAATCATCTGAAGTTTTCTGGAGAGTTTGACTTTAAAACAGTGAATGGTGAAAGGGTAAGAATGGAATGTGCTATGTAGGTATCTCAGTCTCCTGCCCTGGTGAAGAAAAGGAGCCAAGTAACTGCCAGCAAGGATGCATCAAGAAAGGTGGTAACTCCACTCAGAGGAGGAATTTTACTCCTAAGTCTGAGCTGTTCCCCTGTGCTGTGTCCTGCTGGGTGTCTGGAGACTCCTGAGGACAGAGGGCCAGTGACCACCTCTGTAATTCTCCGTGGATGTATTTACAGAACTCGAGTGGTGAGCCCGTGTGTGTCACCTCCTCAGAAATGCTAATCACAGGCATGAAATCACCCACAGAAAACCCCTCAATCAGCAGGTGCTCGCTGCCTCCAAACCAGAAAATAAGCAGACAAGTAGAATCACAGCTCACCCCACACTCTCCTTCCACTCCTGCTGCTCCACACCACTCCTGCTGGGCCCTATCATCCCTGTTTCCCCAACATCTATGGAAATAAGCAGGTAGATTTTGCAACGCACATGATAAACAGGTACAAACTATTTCAAACCAAAGCAGGTTCCAAAGCCACGAGCAGATCTTGGAGAAAACTTGCTAAATTTCGTATTTTGTAGCTGTGGCAACACTGAACAAAAATCCCTCAGAAAACCCAAGGTCCCAAAGTACTGAGTGCTGCCAGACAGCTACTCAAACCTCAAGGTTTTTAAGCTTTTTGGCTTATTCTGGTTTGAAAATAAAACAGAATAAAATAAAGTCACAGAATTCTTAGCTGCAAAGAAGCTCCTGCCATTTAACTGCGTGGATATGCTTTCAATGAATAACAACCCTGTAAACCTCTCTGCAGAGCCAGTTAAAGCAGAATCTAGAACAGATGAAAGTTACCTCTGATGAGCTGAGCAATGGCTCCCTCAGCAATGCTCACAGACTCCTGACAGGTACAGGGGCTTTAAGCTCTTTTCCTTCCCAGAGTATCAGGTGAGAAGGCTTTCAACTTTTTACAGAAAACATGCATGAAAAGCAGTATCCATTTGCATTACACAATAAGCAGATCCTTAAAAGAAGTGAGATTCCCCGGTGGTTTGGGCTGCACAAACAGGATAAAAGGATACACTCTGCAGCCACAGATCTCCATAAAGATGTCCAGACAATTCCCAAGTCTTGCCATTATATATGCACAGGAATATTTTTTCACTTAGGTGAGAAGTCCCCAGTTATCCCCGTGTGTGCCCAGCTCCCACTGCAGAAAGCCTCACTTTGGGATGCAAGTTCAGGGGCCAATCCACCACACATGAAAGGCACTTTTCAGATTTACTGAACAATAAAAACCAGCAACAAGTCACATCACAGTAATAGATAATATTAAAATTTCAGGATTTAGTCAGCTCATTCATCAACAGCATCAAAACACCTTTATGATCAGAGAAATCCACACAGGGCTCACACCATGAACCAAAAAGCCAATCCCCTGCACTATTAGTAGGTCAGGCAGGCTCTGAGGAAGAGATCTGGGACAGCAGTGCTGCTGAACTCTGAGGTCACTGCTGTCCCACCACTCTCCACCTCACCTATTGCTGCTGCTTCTACTTTACAGCCTAGGAGGTAGCACAGCCCTGCTGTCAGATGTTAGCTGGGGACCAAGCAGAGCAATTCCACCTCTGTCACCAGCTCTGGGGGGTGAATCACTCCCTCCTCCACCTGCACTTCAGCATCCTCACCTGATAAATGTGGAAAAATATGCCTTCATCATCCATTTCAAATACCTTGAGATTTATGGATGAAATTCAGAACTGGGAATTACTATTATTATCCTGCCAACTCAGAGAAAAGTATAAAAAGATCACGTATGTAAGATAATCTTTCTGTGTTATAGCTTACTTAAATTTCTATTTGTGTATTAATATTTAATTTCTCATCGTATTAATATTAATGATAGCTATTTCTATTTAAACAGAAAAATATTTGTAATACCTACAAAGAGCATTGTGATTATACCCATTTATACTCACTACAGTAATTAATTTTCACTGAGATTGCAATGGGGAGACTGTTCAAATGAGGACCATACACCCTGGTGCTGGTGTTGGACCAGCCACTGTGGAAAGACTCCAGAGCCCTGTGTGGTGGCCTGACTGCAGTCACCCACAAGCTCTAATTCCTGCAACAGGGGAAAAGACAAGATACTTAAAATGTTGTGTGAATTAATAGTTTATTAATGTCATTAATCTTTTTTTATGTAGGGCCTTCTCCAAAATGTTTTTGGTTTTAAGTGTGCATCAAACCCTGTCCAGTCTTTTTCAAGAAACTAGCAAATATTTTTTTTAAATGTTCTTTGTTTTTGTGACTAGAGCTAGAGAAGGTAAATCACAGTCTTTGTAAATAAACTCTTTTTGTGTTAGTCTAGTATCCAAAGAACTCTGATTGTTATTGTCAAATCAGGAACAAATCTTTTGGCCAGCCTTGAATTTGCAAACAAATTCAAGATATCAGCATTGCAATGAAATCAAAGGGTGAAGATGAGAACTTGCTTCTTCTATTACATTTTATTCTGGATAAAAAGTGCATGCTCGACCTCTTCTGAAGTCCAGGGTGTTTGGGACTCTGCACTCTGTCTTCCCAGGCAGCAAAAGAGGGAAATTTTGAAGGCTCTGGTCAGTTCAGGATTGCTGTGTAGGTTGAACTGATAAGAACATGGTCAACTCCTGAGCTGACAGCTCACAGCAGCACCTTCTGGGAGTGGGAAAAGGAATTCTCTGCAGTGATTGTCATGCAATCACTAAACTCAGACCAAGCATCCCCAAGAAACCCTCCTTCCCCACCTCCACTGGCATGCTCTGGGCACCTGAGGTGGAATAGAGATGCTCTAGGATCCCTTTGCCCGTGTACTGTGACAAATGGAGGTAAAATCATCCTCCATGCAGCACAAAGGACAGATGATCAGCATGCAGATGGGCTCGTCTGCATTCTTGCTGCAAAACGGGCAGGTCCCAGCAAGAATTAACAGGAGGTTCTACCACACACCTCCAGCCAGAGCCTAACCTAGTTTTAAATACTTCAAAGCACAGGTTAGAGGGGGTTTTCTGTAGAAAGGGAAGAAGGAAAATTAAGCCAAAAACCGAGGTAAGAGTTCAGGGTTTGCCTATATGACAATTAACCTGGAACACAAATGGAGCTTGGTGCTCTAGCAAAGGCACTGCCTCTGCAACTGGCATTATTCCCTCCCCAACTTTGATCACACTTCTAGGAGCCAGCATGAGATTTCTGTCAGGGCCCAGATCACCTTCTTTTAGGATTAAAAGTTGCAAACCACCATAACAAAGCTCGTGTGTAGCAGCCTGCCTGCATATTAGGGTACACTGACCAAGTGTCAAGTGGGGTTTGTACCAGTTCAGCTGATGCCAGGGAAAAATCCCATCACTGTCACACAGTCTGCACGGGTGCTGAGGCAACATCACTACAGTTAGTCCAGCACCTAATTCTCAAGGCAAGATTTCAATAAGCAAAGAGGAAAAAGCCCAAGGAGATGTGGCTTTAAAGGCAGAAGCTCCTGTGCTCCCTTGGACCCTTGAAGCTTACCTAGGGGTACAGGGCAAAATCCTCCATAAATAGATCTCCACAACAGAGTTTAACTAGTTTGCTATCTAGGCCAAGAAACAGTTCAGGAGCACATTTAACACAGTTTCAGCTCATCAACTCATGGCTGGCCCAGAACTGATTTTAACAACTGTCAACTGCTCTTTGGAACAGGCAAAGCCAAGAGGGGCAGATCACAGCCTAGGGTCTGCGAGGGGCACAGAGACAAGCCCAGCATCCAGCAAGGCAAGGCAAGACACATTCAAATCCCATGATCTTTATTCAGATTGGGTTACAAGGAAGTGGGAACTGGGAGGAGCTCACAGCAGTGACAACTGCAAGGCAGAACTGAAGAAAAAACATGTTGCACTGCCACCGGGACACAGCTTGAGAAATCCTACTAACCACTGGATTCCCAGGGAGAAGGTTCCTGCACTACTTACTGGCTACCCGTGGCCTATTTGAGAAACACTGTTAGCAAAAATAACCTCTCTCCTCATCTCCTCGGCTGGGGGAGGGAGTGCCAGTCACCAGTGAGAAGGGGACTGAGGCAGGGAAGAAGAAATGCACACGAAGAACGGGGAGGAAGGCAAAAATAATAAACATGTGCAATACCACATGGGATTCTTTCCAAGAAATCCCAATACAACAGTTCTCTGGGAACAGGCTCACGGGGCTGTTGCTGCCTTTTGAGCTGCAGTACGTCAGGGAAGAGGAAGGATTGCTGGATGCTTGGAAAACAGAGTGAACACATGGATGGGGAACCAGCCAAAAACTGTTAGAAATGTTCCCTACCCTTTCAACATACTTGCATTTGGACAGTCCACTTTCCCATGCTCCTGGATCCCAAAGCTCTCCACAGGTTAGAAATCAGCCAGACCAGAATGAACCAAGGCAGAACCAGCAATGCAAAGAGAGGGATTGATCCTAAAGGACCTAGTCCCTCAAAAACTGTGGCTGCTGATGCTCAGTGGATGGCATCAGAGACAAAAGGGAAGAAAATAGGGTTTTGAAGTTTCAGCTGAACTAAGTGAAAAGCTGAAAGCAACTTGATTCACAGTTTGGGTATAACACACATCAGCTTTTGGTCTTGAAAGCTATAACCAAGAATCTCTGAGATTAATATTAACCATCAAAATTTACTTTTCAAATATGTCTTGACATCAGTGACGTGCAGCACAAGCTTCCAACTGAATCTGCAGGCACCACTCACCCACATTCTGATCCAAGGCTGCCCTCCAAACACACTACACTTGATGAGCGTAGGAGAAAACTGTTTTTATAAAATTACATCTCACTCTAAAGAAAATATTTGCATGGCTGTAGCCAGGAGTGTAGTAGGGGTCACTGGAAGATCCCAGGCACAGAGAACTGCACAGCCTGCCAGCTTCAGAGCTCTGTGATTTTTTACTTCTTTCCTCAAGATCTGTTTTCCCCTAAACAAAACATTTCAAGCCTTTTCCATTCTAAGGACAATACTCAATATGTAAATCTCATGCTGTCACCCCAGCCTGACCCCTAGAGAAAAATCAAAACTGCTTCTAGCCAAGCACTACAACAGGCAAAACTATCAGCTACTGTCCACTCGTATTAAGAAGCCATCACCACTAACTCGTGCTGGACTGTCCTCACCATACCCCTCAGAGAAGAAAAACCTCCTCTCTCAGCTACAATGCAGGTGCCTAAGTAACTGCACAGCTCTGATTAAACTGGAGAAACTTTCCTGTTTAGACAAAACTTATTGCTGCTTTGGCAATTCCTTGCTGTGTTTACAGAGGCTACCTTGCCTTTTCTTCTGGCAAAGAACCCAAAACTTAGCAGGATATAGAAAAAAAAAAAAAACACAAACCAAAACCAAAGCACAAAACCAAAAAAACACCTTGTCAAGAATAGCAATGTACTGATTTCTGACAAAACATTAACAGTTCTCAATGGCTTCCCTTTGGTAATGAAAAAAATAATACTGTCATTCCAGTGATCACCAAATATTTGTTTAAAAACATGCTTTAAGAAGCACCCATTGTGCTGTTTAATGTCCATTGTGCTTCTAAGGGCCTTCAGAAAGCATCCCTTCCTCCATGTTTGGTGCTGTAAACGAGCACTCAGGCAAGGAGGAGGGAATACAGTGTGTAAAAGCCATCCCTGCTTCTGAACAGCAGCCTTCTCCTCCTGTTTTGTGCACTTCTTCCCTTCAGACACTTTGCCCTTCACCTCTAATTTCATGTTTTCATATTTTAAGTTCTGCCTTCACAGGAAGGACTCTCTTCCCAGCTCTGCACAGCTGAGCTCCCTCTGGAACTTCACAAGGGGATTAGTGCTTTTCTGACCCTTTAGCCATTGGATTTTTTCCAGTCTCTTCTCCACGCAGAAATCAATGCACGATGAGCAACTCCTCAGCATCTTAAAGAACAATGAAAGTAGAGAGTCCTAAGTGCCACCAACCACCTCCATCTCCATACATTTCTCTCTGAACCAGCTGTGGTTCCATGGCAGCAGGAATTGATCTGTCGTGGTGCAGCCCAAGCCCTTGGGTCATCTCCAGCATCCCCTAAGCGTGCACAGAGCCATTTCAGATCACTAAGCCAACACTAACATCTTTGTCTCTCTCCTCAGGTCAGCTTTCTGCTGGTGAGGCTCAGTGCAGCATCCAAGAGCAGAGGCAAAGGAATGACACAAGCAGGTGGAGGATGGCACCACACACCTCAGTCATCTTCCAGGGTAACAGAACCCAGCAGCGAGCACACGCTGCACAGACTGGTGCCTCTTCCAGGGCCACACTGGTCAAAAATGAGCAGCTTGTGGAGAAAAGTTCAGGAGTTACAAAGGAAAGGACAGCCATCAGTTTCAGAAGGTGTAAAATCACCTCTCTCTGTACTGATTGAGGACATCTCTGCCAAACCCAACCATCAGACCCAGGATACTTCCAAATCAAATGTGATTCTAGTCTGGAGCTGAAGATCTTTCCTTTGTCCAGGTTCACAGAAGGGTATAAAACTAGAAACCTTCACACTAAGTAGTGAACTTGAACTGGAAACATGTGATGGTCACCCATAACTTCTGTAATTCAGGAGACAAGAGCCTGGGTCACCACTAGTAACACCAAAGATTTTTATAGTCTCTAGTGTGCTCTTCAGCTAACAATATGTTGTTTACATGAGTTTAATAGCAACACAAACAGAAAAGAAAATGCTTCTAAGATAGGAACTTGGTGATTATGCAAGTGCTCTCCAAAATACACTGAGAATGGAGAAAGAAAGTGGTATTTATCATAGCTCCCTTACCACTTCTGATCACAAAGAGAGACAGATCAACACAGAACATTTTCTCACTGGAAAAAAAAAATCTGTACCATCAAATAAACTTCTATGAGCCATATTTTGCAAATGACTGTAGTCCCTTGTAAGTTAGGCCAGAAGCATTCCTTGGAGAAGACAGACAAGAGACAACAGCAGTAGCACATCCTCTGTGTCATTGCTGGAAAGAGAACTAGCACCTGAGAACAGCCAGTGTTGCTGTTGAGTGTGCAAGGGTTGCACAGAGGAACTCACTAGTGCAGCCAGCCACCTACAACATCTTTAAAACAAATCTCTGAATTCACTGCCCTATCTATTGTTCTCCACAAAACATCCTCATTACAGGAAATCCAATGCTAGGATACATCTGAAGATGTAATTATTAGTGTGATATTTGCTTCTCTTCTAAAGTATCTCACCGAGGCTGGTTTACAACTCATTAAAAAATCTGTTATTCGGGTGACAAACACAGGTGAATTCTACTGGAAAGGAAAAGATCAAAGCTGCAGAATGTGAAATGTTATTTAGATGGAAGTAAACAGTTAAAGTTCCCCAGGTTGGCTTACACCAGAATTTAATGGAGATATATACAATAACTTCTTCCAACAGCCTAACTTGAGGCCTAAGTCATCTTCTCTGTACATCATTTTAACACCAACATCTGGTCCCCTACATACAGCACTTAATTTCAGCCTAGTTAAAAAGAAAAGAATATCAGACTATCCAAGGAGTTTTTACTTCAGGCAGTTGTGTTTCAACAGGATTAAATTTAATTTAAGCTGCTCTACCAGAATCACTTTCTCTTCAGTGAGACATTCTTAACGGAGAAAAACATTCTCTCCCAAGTTCAAAGGACAAATTAAGGTTCAAGTTTATCAGTGTATTTCAGTCTACAGATAAAAGGGAAAGGAGTCCTAAAAATGGCAAACATACCAGTCAGAACTAGGCCAGTGTTGTGGAGAATCTAATATGAAGGCTCAAGCCAATCCTTGATTAGGTTTGCCCTTGGATAGAGGTACCAAAAACTATGGCAAGCTCACTGTGAACAGGCACAAAGGCAAGGAAAAGGTAGATTTAAAGCAGTTGCAAGAAAAAATATGTACCTAAAATGGTATTTATTGCAACAGAAGTTGCTATTCTGTAACTGTGAAATATAAAAACAAACCTTCACTGGGGTGAAAATATCTCACTGCCTTCCACCATGTTTTCACTATTATGATGTGGCATCTACTAGGGCTCTTTTTCAGCCAGGGAAGGTCTGAACTATACTGTTCACCAACACATATGTGTAGTGTTAGGGGTGGTATCCTTGGAACATTTCATTTGAAGCATTCCAAGCTGATAACCTTTATCCAAATACATAAAACAAGAGCCATGTCAAATGCACTATAAATAGCATTAATAGTAAGGAATCAATACCATCCAAACCTTTAGGTAACATCTTATTAATCCGCCCTTGGCATGCATGCACACACTGCTCTGAGGGCTCTGGGAACGCAATACTCAAAGGTGAAGGACACAATTTGTTCAACTAGTTAATGCAACTGCTATTTAACCAACACAGCCACTAAAATGCCACCTAATGAACCACTTCATACCGTGATAAGCAGCAGCGGCAAGCACGATAAACACGAAGCATTTTTCTAAGAAAATAAAGACCTCAAGGCTAATACCGTGGTCTCATTTTTCCCTAAGACACATAAAGATCTACATTTGACAACAACCATTTTAATCCCCGATTTTCTCCCCCTCCTCCCCTTCCTCATTTCTTGCACCGCGCCCAACACAATGGTACAACTGCATCTTCCAGGTATCGCCCGGCTATTTATTTCTGCTTTCACGGTGACAAAGGTGAACTCGAATGCTCCGAGGATGCTTGCAGCAAAGCAGGCTGAGCCATCTTTCTCAAGACATCGCCGCACGGGGGGTTACAGAAATCTAGCCTCCATGAGATGTTTTTAATCTGACAAATTAAAATGGTTGGGAAACGCTATTTGGCTAACGGGATCGGCCGCCACATGCACGGCTGAGGGGAAGCGAGAAAAAGGTCTTTAAAATAGGTCACTTTCAGCCAAATCCCGCACCAGCACCGAACAAAATGGTATTTACACTGAAAACTCACCACTTGGGGAGGAGCGAGAGGAGGGAAAAAAAAAAGAATTAAAAAAAAAAAAAAAGGGAGGGGGGGAAGGGGGGGGGGGAAGAGGGACAGGAATCCGCGCTGCTCTCTGAGGGACCCCCTCAGCTCCCCGGGGGCTCCGGGCTCGGGCACCTAAACCCACGGGAACGGAGCAGACAAAAAGGCCCGAAGCGCCGGGCACGCCTGGCCGGCGGGAGCCGACAGCCCTGCCCCAGCCCTAGGCCTCTGCCGGCCCCTGACAGCGGCGGCCGCGGGGAACAGCCCGACGGCGGCGGCCGCCCCTCCGCGGGAAGCGCCATTTCGCCTCCCGCTCCCCCGCCGCTGCTCGGCGGCCGCCGCCGGGGCCGAGGCAGCAGCCCCGAGTCCTGCGGCACTGCCGCAGAGCGCGGCGGGGGAGGCGCCGGCCCCACCGGGCCGCCTCCCCCCCCCCCCCCCCCCCCCCCCCCCCCCCCCCCCCCCCCCCCCCCCTCCTCCCCCCCCCCCCCGGGGC
>JAOEGS010007215.1:0-20467 GCA_025447755.1 Corythornis vintsioides
ATAGACATTGATGAGGTCTCCCCTCAGTCTCCTCCAGGCTAAAGAGTCCCAGCTCTCTTAGCCTCTCCTCACAAGGGAGATGCTCCACTCCCTTAATCATCTTGGTGGCCCTGCGCTGGACTTTCTCCAGCATCTAGTCAAGACGCCTCCCTGCCCATGACAGGGAGGTTGGATTAGATGATCTCTAAGGTCGCTTCCAACCTGGGCCATTCTGTGATTCTGATAATACAATATAGGGTGTAGGGATACACAAGGGACAATATTTGAAAGTCTCCTGCTTAATGGTAAGATGGTCCTTTTCTTTCCCTTGTCCTTTAACGATGTGTGTTCATAGGTGGATTGTACCCTGTAGGGGCTTTCTGAATGTCTGTCTCTGTCATCTCCTCATCTTCCCTTTCATACTTCCAAGTAAGCTACTACCCCCGGGACTGCCTTGTAAAGTTCCTTTCCCCCCCACCTTAGACGGGCCTCGTTCCGCAGGCTGGCGAGAACACATGGAGCGCCGGCGGAGGTTTGAATTTGATTTCCGGGAGCGAGATGATGAACGGGGTTATCGACGAGTTCGGTGTGGTAGTGGCAGCATGGATGACGACAGGGACAGTCTCCCTGAGTGGTGTTTAGAAGACGCAGAAGAAGAAATGGGAACATTTGACTCTTCTGGAGCATTTCTCTCTTTAAAGGTAAAAAGCTGTCTTGAGGCCTTTGTTCCCTTGGAGGAAATCTGTTGTGTCAGGTGGATTATGGATGAATATCTTGACTTTGTAGAAGGTGCAGAAGGAGCCAATACCTGAGGAACAAGAGATGGACTTCCGACCTGTGGAGGAAGGGGAAGAAAGATCTGATTCTGAAGGGAGCCACAATGAAGAAGTTAAAGATCATGAGAAGACCACCAAGAAAGAGGGGGAGAAAACAGATAGAGTAGTGGCAGGTAAGGGGGACTACTTGTCATGCATCTGTTCTATACTGCCATGTAGAATTTCCATTAATTCAGTTACATAGAACTGTGCAATGTTACAGAAGCAGTGGAAGAAGCAGTCCAAACATCTTCACCAGCT
Organism: Corythornis vintsioides; assembly: GCA_025447755.1. NCBI lineage: Eukaryota > Metazoa > Chordata > Aves > Coraciiformes > Alcedinidae > Corythornis > Corythornis vintsioides. The sequence continues at coordinate 1,056 of JAOEGS010007215.1, forward strand.
GCCAGGTCAGATAGCCCACCAAAATCCCAGCCTCCAGACCCACTGCAGAATAGCCTTTTTGAAAGGAAGGAAGAGTCTGTGTCAGAAAGAACAGAAAAAACAGAAGATAAAGAGAATCGAAGGGAGAATACACCACCAGCCAAAATGTCCAACAGGGGGGAAGGTAATAAACTTCATACATTTATTAAGTTTCTATTACTTATGATTAGTCTTGGTCTCTTTTAAGAGGCAAGGACTAAATTATGGTGCTGAAAAGCTGGAATTCAACAACTGGTCTATCAATACAGGATTTGTTGGATATGCCATCTCAAGTGCTTGTAGTGCACTGGAACTCATATTGTAATGCAGTCTAGTGAACCATGAGATACCTGAGGATGTGCCTCTCTGTGGTAGAGCAGATCTGTCTGGACAAATGCATGTGTCCAGGGAATGGGATTTGCTGCAGCATGCTGAGTTCTGCCCTGACAGAACTAAACTGTTCCTTGATAGGTTGGGTGCCTGTGCTGTAAACAGTACCAATGTGCAGCCATAAATACAGGAAGATCTGAAAAGACACTTGCTTTGGTGCTAATTTTGAGCTGTTGAATGTTTTCTACAGTAACTTCTTAAAGTAATTTTCACTTATCGAAAAAGATAATAAACTAATGTTAACATTTTTCTTTAGAGTTGGCTTCTGTTGCTCAACCTTTGCCACAGATTTCTGCAGACACAGCTTCTCCTGCTCATATTTCTCCTCCTGTTTCCAATTCAAATCCTGCTCTGAGGCCAGTGCAGACACCTGTCACAGCTGCCCCAGGCATGGGCAACATTCCCACTGACCCAGATGATGAAGAGGGCCTCAAGCACCTAGAGCAGGTAAAATTGATCAGATTCATTTGTTGTTGACATTCCAGAGACTGGAGGAATGTGGAATGCAGAATGCCCATAAAAACAGCAGTGCAGCTGAACTTTTACACACTCCACAGTGTAAACTGAAATCTGCTCTTCGTTCCTCTGATTTTTAGACAATAATTCATATCTATGTAGTATTTTTATGTATGTTAGTGTTAAACAGCTGGAGATCCTTGTGCTTACATGACCACTGTCAATTAGTGTTGCCATTTATCCTTGAGAAACCATAAAACAGTATGCTTGATATGTTTACCAAAAAAAAAAAACAACCAAACAAAAACATAAAGGAAGTACAGACTGTTCATGGAAGTTTAGTGACTGCTGGGTTGTAGAACATTTTCCACGCTAGTGCTCCTACACCTGTTAACATTTTTCCACCTGATACTATGTATGACCTTGGAAAGTTGCTTTTAAGCTTTACTTAAGCAAGTGAACCGTGCTTATTTGGGATTGTGACAAGGTGGTAAATGGAGCTCAGGGTTTATGGTCCACTTACACCAGTCCTTGAGTTGTCTGCAGTTCCTAACACACTGGGTAGTACAAGGTGGTTGTACGTGTCTCACACATTTTCCAATCTGTAAGCACATATGTAACTCTTGTATTCCTTTCTGGCTTTGGTGTCTCCTGCAGCAAGCAGAGAAAATGGTGGCATACCTGCAGGACAGTGCCCTTGACGATGAAAGGCTAGCAGCAAAAATTCAAGAGCACAGAGCAAAGGGTTCCTCTATGCCACTGTTCCATGAAGCCATGCAGAAGTGGTACTACAAAGATCCACAAGGAGAAATTCAGGGTAGGTCTGTGCCCTTTACACTTCCTCTTTTGTTTCGCAGAACTGATAGAGTTCTTCATAAAATTGCCATCAACAGATACGATGCTTGTTTTTACCAAAGTAGCACAGGGAATTTACCATTCTACAGTTAGGTTTTGAAAATAGATCTTCTACCCATCAGTTCTCCCATTAGCTCAGCATGCCTAATGTCCAAATTTTACTTTATCATGGCTAAGGTTTGCCATCATTTCATCTCTCTGTAAATTGTGGTTAGACGAAAATCCGTTTTTTATGCCACTACACAGATTTTGAGGTAATACTGGAAATAAGAATGTGATCATTCAGTAACTTGAAAAATCCATGAGGAACATTTAAATCAATTTTCTAGTCTGAAACTGAAGACATGGAGTATCCGGGAATTTGTTTAGAATCTAGAACAAAGAGAAAACAAGTTTTCATAAGCCACTACTCATAGACTAATCTCAATTTGAATTGTACTTGCAGCCAGTGCATTATTAGCTTGTATAATATCAACTGTTTCATGCTTGCAGTTTTCTCTTAAGAAATTATTTTTTTTTCCAGTGGAAGTTGGAACAGGGCTTTTTTATAGATACTTGCATCTTTGCTTTCAGAACGTGCCTTGCTTTTGGGGGTGTGATGGGAAATGTTTCAGGGCTCTATGTCTCCTGAAACTACAGTGAGTTCCTGTCATGGTTTAGGGTAAGGGCGGCTCATCAGACAGATAACAGATGCTCTCTGTTAAACCCCTCCCTTTTCTTCTCAAATAGGGAAGAAAAAGGAAGTAAGAGAGAAAGATTTAGTGATTAGAAAAGGAAACTAGAATAGCTTAAATGAAAATAATAATAATGCCCCTGATGGTAATTACATCACCATCACTGATGCCGTGGAGCAGGGAGAGTCCCAGACTGGGCCTGCAGCAGATAGGACCTGTGTTCAGGGGATGGATTCTGGAACTGGGTTCAGGACACACAGATCAGGATCGAAGGCAATATGGACAGAGTCCTCCTTGGTGTTCCAAGGAGGAGAGCCCCCCAGGAGAAGAACAATGCGACAACAACGACCAGAGACCCTCCAGATCCCAGAGCTTTATATACTGGATATGATGTCTCTGGGCTGAAATACCTTATTGGTCAGTTTGGTGTCACCTGTCCTGGCTACTCCTCCCTGCACGTGTCCCTTTCACTTTCTGCACCCTCCAGTGTGATACACAAGTTCTAGCAGTGGCCTTGGTCTGCATTCCGATTCTTGGTACTAACTCTGAACATGAGGTGTTGTCACTTCTAGAAGCAGACACTGTTGCAAAACATGCTGCTAACTTCAGAAAGTGCAGTTAGTTAGAAAACCTGAACTGAAAAGTAAAATCACTGAACAGAATTTGTTCTGTTCTCACTCCAACTAGGAGAGTGCCTTATGTGCTGCACTCTACTAAGCAGTGGTTAACTGTGTAGTGTGAATGACTTCCTCAGATGTGAACTCTAATTAGGATTTATAAGGGTGTTATCAGTGGGATTTGTACTTATTTGTTGTCTGCACGTATTATACATCTTTAGGGTTTTCTTCTCAACCCTTTAAGTTTAAAGGGTGTTAAGCCATAAAACATTTTTATTTGCTCCATATGCTTTAAACTGTATGTTAGTTGCTGCAGAGTGTGTGTTGCTCAGTGATGAACTAATGATTTTATATTGGAATAAGTACTCTTTGAATGTGGCCTCCAGAAGTAAACACAATTTCTTCTTAGGATATGTATAAAGATATCTATCACAGAGAAAGGCAAGAATAACTGAAAGGTCTTGTTTTTCAAAATGTATTTTTTCAAAACTTACATGGCTCTTGCTCTGCTAAATAATCTGTTTTGGGGTTTTTTATATGCTGTCTTTCTGTCTACTTGGATAAGTAAATTGGTATAGGAGTCCTCCTTTGAAGGGAGAGACTGAAATCCTTCTGAGGAAAGAGGAATAGAAGGAAAAAAAGAAGCTTTTTGATAAAGGAAAGAGAAACTGAATTCCTTGCTATCTTAAAAAAAAAAAATTATTCACTGAGAGGTGGATCTGCTCATCTGCTAAGTTCCAGAATCAAAACTTCTATAAGACATATTAATTCCTCTTATTTGAAGGCAAAAGTTGAAACGCACTAAGATTGTTTAATTATCTGTGCAGTGTATGTGGGGAAAGTAGCTCTGTGCTTTTAGTGCTGTTAGCTAGTGAGTACAGCTGGGATCCAAACTGAAAGTAGGAAGTGTTGTCAACCTGATGCTGAGCCTGAAGGAGTGAGCTCTGCAGGAAGGCAGGATGCGTATTCTCTGTATCAGGCTCCACACCACTATGGCTACCTCGCTTTTCATCTTCATTCTACTTGGGGGAATGCTGTAGCCCCTGTAAAGATGTAGGTCTGTGCATTGACGCTCCATCTTTGTGCTGTCTGAACTAGTGGATGAGAGGGACAGGAGCACCTGATGCTACTAGGTACAGTGTTACCCTGACAAGTACCATGCTCTTTGTTTCTAGTGTGTTCAACTTGGCCTTACTTTCCCTTTCCCCCATGTGTATTGGCTGGTGTTATTTCAGGTCCTTTTAGTAATCAGGAGATGGCAGAGTGGTTCCAGGCTGGCTACTTCACTATGTCACTATTGGTTAAAAGAGCCTGTGATGAGACTTTCCAGCCACTTGGGGACATCATGAAAATGTGGGGCAGGGTTCCTTTCACTCCAGGTCCAGCACCACTTCCACATCTGGTGAGTATGTGACCATTATGGCATTGAAATAGCCATGTAACAAATCTAAATGGAATTATTTGTGTCAGCTGTTCTGTCTTGGAATTGCAGGTGTTCCAAGCATCAAAAGTTGAACACTGTGTAAAATTACCTTTTAACCAGGAGAAATGACACTCTATTTAGAAATGTTTGGTTTGCCATGTCTGTGGCTGGAAGGCTTGGGCCTGTGATAGATACAAGTGCTGTGCATTTCAGAGTCTACATACTACAGGCTTAGTAAATGTTGATCTCTTGTTCAGCTATTTTTCTATTTCCTTTGTCTTTTCAGAATGCAACTTTTACATTTCTTGTATTTGCAATATACTATTGGTATTATGTATGTTATTAAAACAGAATGTTTTGTTTCTAAACATAGGGCGAGCTGGACCAAGAGCGGCTGACTAGACAACAAGAGTTGGCCTTGATCCAAATGCAGCACCTCCAGTATCAGCATCTTTTAATACAGTAAGACTGCCAGTCCCAGAGATCTTCCAGTGGCTTTGTTCTACTCTGCATTTTTATCATCTGGGTTCAGCTTCTTGTCATTGTTTCCTTGGGCAACAGGGCTGGGAGTGCTTCACCTCCGACAGCAATAGCCTGCTTCCATAAACACCAGACTCGATAGTGTACAGGATTAGGACAGAGTGTGACTATCTCAGGCACAATTTTCAGAGTCATGCATAGCTATTATGAGACTTGCTATATAGGTAGCTGTTATGGGCAAACTAAATCTTGGCTATCCTCATAATGCAATTCAGATGTTTTGGAGTCATGGCAAGGCCGCCCATCTGGAGCTGGAGAAGGCAGAACTTATCTTTGTTCTGCCTGCTCAGCTTTTTGAAAATCAGTGAAGGTAACTGCTGGAGAAAGCAGTTAGTTGTCTATTTTGCCAAAGCTGTCAGTTGTTCAGTTCTAGTAATTTCCTAAGAAATTGTTTTGTAGAAGCTTGAAGAACAGAAAGCTGGATGGATGACTCATTCAAGGGGTCCTAGAAGCATATGTCTTGATGATGATTTTTGAATACAGATTTACGTCTTATGACTTCATAAGACTAGAGCCTGCCCCTGTACTAGGGGATATCTTGAGATACTAGGGTAGAGATCAGTTTGTGTAGGTGGGCAGTCATCAAATCTAGATTAATTTGAGCATGTAATTTATGGAAAAAGGGAAGTAGTGTTGCACAGCTTACAAGAGAAACATTGAACAGCAGTAACCAGTTGACATAGTTGAGGATGAATAGATCTGCTAATCTGGGCAAACTTGTTGTATTCTTTTATTATTTTCAAGGCCCTCTTCTGTGATTTCATCAGGTATTTAGTATGTACAATATATAGGTCAGTGGTCATCTAGTCCCAGAGAATAAATCTGTGTGCAAATTCTACAACTTAGGCATGATATAAATAAGCAAGGGAACAAATTCCAGTGACACTCTGCTTCTCTTTTGAAGACAACAATATGCACAGGTGCTGGCTCAGCAGCAAAAGGCAGCCCTATCATCCCAGCAGCAGCAGCAGCTTGCTATTCTCTTGCAACAGTTCCAGGCCCTGAAGATGAGGTGAGTTAGCCTGGACTTGAACTGAGTACCATTCTTCCTGTACTCTGACTTGTATGTGATAAGTATAATCTTATTTTTGTTCCAACCTGTTGAAGATTGCTCATATTTGAGCATTACATATTCTGAAAACTCTGTAAATATGAAACATTTGCAGGATGTAACCTTTACTTCAGAATATTTGTTAAAATGAGGAGGTAGGAAATCATAAAGGTCAAATTGTACCTTTTTGACAGATCTATTGTGCTGGTGACAGAATGGTTTTGCCAGTTGAGTTCTGTGGGTACTAGATGCTTAACTCCTCCAACTAGCCAATGAGCAGCAAATGTAAAACTGTAGTGGTAGCTAGCTATTGATTTGGCAGCAGGGATGAGATGAGCAAGAACTCTGCAAGCAAATAGTGTTGTCCACATCATATTTTTGCTTTAAATAGAGGTATGGAAGGATAGGAGTATATTACAAATTACTGAATCTCATGCATGTTCAGAGCAGTCCTCTCCCTGGAAGTGGCATGTTGACTCTTCCTGTTGGTATTGCAGAATATCTGAACAGAACATGATGCCACCTGTTACACGGTCTGTGTCAGTGCCGGACACTGGCTCAATATGGGAACTTCAATCAGCATCACAACCTACAGGTAAGGTGCTTAGCATGTGTCAAATCTTCTGAGAAAAGTTCAAAGGGATTGAATGTTGTATTAAAAAGGTGTTCTCTTATGGGAGGAGTTTGAATAGTTGGTTCTTGTGTAGAATTTCTTAGGAAACTCAGCCTTGCTTCAGACAGGAAGATAAGGTGGCCCTCTACTGACTAAGACTAATGTGTTATGATTTTCATTGATTTTCATTTATAAAACATAATAGCCACATACACAAGATTTTCCCCTTTTTTTTTTTTTTTTTTTTTTTTTGATGTGCTTATTTTTGCTTGTCAACGTTTGTTTTCTTCACTATCTAGTCTGGGAAGGAAGCAGTGTCTGGGATCTCCCCATTGATACTGCAGCTCAGGGACCAGCTCTAGAACAACTTCAGCAGCTCGAGAAGGCCAAAGCTGCAAAGGTCAGAAATTGTTTTGTACTGTAAGAAGTTGGAATTGTTGTTCTGCAATGTAACTGTGTTTCTTGAGCCACTGGAAGACTATAAGCTCTTCAATCTTCAGACCACTGTATGATTTTTATTATATTTTCATGGAAAACACCATAAAGATAATAAGGGTTGCAGAAAGCAGTTATGAAATCCTTGTGAATTGTTGTTTGGAAACTATTGCTGTAGAGGCACTATTGACATCCAAAGTAGTGGTTATGGTTTTTGCACTTTGTGATTAAGAACTCTTCACTAGCCACCTCTGTTTTAAAATGGAATCATCATAACCTGTCATGTCAAACCCTGAGTAGAAGCAGGTAGTCATTCTCTTAATCCTTGATTCTTTGCATCAGAATTGATTTGGGGAATTGTCCTATTTGTCAGGGCTTTTTCACACTTACTCTAGTAATAAATTATTTTTATAAGTTTAACATGTATGATTCTATACATTTCCTGAAACATTATTTTCTGACTGCAGATCAACTCACTACTAGCTTCTAAAGTCAGAGGTTATTTTAAGGAGCTGATTTAGAAAGACTGACTAGAGAACTGGTGTTCGTTACAGAACAGAAGTTGTTCTAGACTTATTTGAGGAATCTGACTTGAGTAGGCAGCCAGCTGATAGGGAAAATTACAATTAAGGGAGAGCATCTCTCAGAGGCTTCATCTGTTATGTTGTTACTATAATCTCAGCAGAGTTGCCCTAAGAAATGGTGTAGGAATACGTTACCTGCATCTGAGTATAGTTTTATGTGAATTGTAGCTAGAGCAAGAGAGGAGAGAAGTGGAAATGAGGGCCAAACGAGAGGAAGAGGAGAGGAAAAGGCAGGAGGAGCTTCGGAGGCAACAAGAAGAGCTACTTAGGAGGCAGCAGGAAGATGAGAGGAAACGACGGGAAGAAGAAGAACTGGCCCGCAGGAAGCAAGTGAGTTTCCTCAATGTAGTTAATCTCTAATTAATTTTAATACTCCATAAAACTCACTTTTAAGAATCCTGTGGGGTCTAATTAATCTTTGATAGGTGTGTATGAAGACAGTTCTAATATTTTTTTTTCATGTGAGTATATGAAATTATTATTTTTTTGTTCTGGATTTTAAATTTTAAGAGCCCAAATTACAATCTTAGGAATGGGCTTTGATAGGTTCCTGTTTGTGAGCTGAGAGACTTTATTCCATGTGGAATATTCCCTCCCAGATTTTTAGGGTCAACATTACACTCCAGTTGGTTGCCTAGTATGTTTACTCTTTATTCACCATTTATGCAGTCTAGTGGTTTGATAAGTTTGTAGCCTGGAGTAGACTGGAGCTTGAGCAGCTGTTTTGAATGAACAAAATTTAGACAGCTATAGTAAAAAAAAGTGTAAAATTTAGCTTATTTTTACCCCTTTTTTTTAACTTGGTAAATAATTTTTTAAAATAAATTATCTTGGTTATGTCATAGTGTCAACTTTGTTTTCTTGAGTTAACATTAGGGAAAGGAAGGGATGTAGCTTGGACAAGCAGATTTAGGTGAATTACATGATCTGTGTTTCAGCGGGAGATGAATGTAGGAGTTGTAGTGTGTTCCTAATCTTAGATAAATATGAAATGGAGACATTATTAGCTTGACATTTCTAACATTTACTTATGAATTTTGTATGGAATATTAATTGTTCCTTAAGTGGTGTAGGACAGAAAGACTGAAAGTTCCAAGTTTTCACTCTGTGTTACAGATAAGGGCAAGCACATTGTTGAGTTTTTCACTGAGAAGTTAATCAATAGATACCCTGTATAAAGTAGGATATGAATAACAGGTGAAAAATACATTTGTCCCTTGTAACATTTTCTATGTGCTTAGGTAGCCAGCTGTAAAGCACATTTCCCAGTTTAAGATTCAGACACTTCTGAGGAAGCCTCTAGAATCTTTAGTTCTATTTGTAAGCTAGTCATAGACCTCAATTCAGTCAGTGTTTGGGTTTTGTCACTGAAAATGGATTTTAATAAGCTACAGTATGGATGTAGTGAGCTTTCATGGGATCTTTAACAATCAAGTCTTATGAATCAATGGCTCCTTGCTTTAATATATCTACTTTGTGTACAGCAAGTTGTTATGGTGTACAGTGGAAAAGCATCCTCTGATGCATGAGTTCAAGGTTTACTGTAGCATTAAAGCAATAATATGCTCAAAAGTTTAACTTTTGGGTTTCTTTCAGTCTGTTTTAATAACTAATTTTTCAGCTGATCACCTGGTAACTCAATGTGTGTCATCCATGGTGGCTTCAAATAAATAGACTTGGGTGGTTTCTCTTCAGTCTAACAGTTTTTCTACTGTGTATAACTTCTTAATGTCCTTTAAATTCCAAAGTTTTTTGTCCACTTTGGATTTGTACAGTAAAGAATCTGACTGTCCCTTTCTGAGATGTCATGGAAATTAATTATTTACATGGAGGAAGCAGAATGGGTTTGAAAAGCAGTAACAGCAAGTATCTTAGTTCATTACCAATGGAATATTTGCTACAATGCTTAATTCTGAGCAATAATGTCTTGAAAAGGTAAAAAAAAAGTTTAAGCACTTCTCTGGTAAGAGAAAATAATTTTGTTTTCTGTATTAAAAAAAAAAAGTCTGTTGTTTGAATCTGACTTCTGTACTGGAAGGCATTGTAGAATCAGGGATGAACTGATTTATTAGCATGGATTTATGCAGAGGAGATGATGCTTAACAAATTTGATTAACTTCTTTTGAGGAGATGACAGTGAGAGCTGAGAGGGGTGAAGCAGTAGACTTAATCTGCCTGGACTTCAGGAAGGCTTTTGATGTAATACTGCATAAAAGACTAGTATATAAGGTTAGTAAATATGCTGTTGATGGTGAATTCTAAATAAAAAAAAAAAAAAACCCTAATAGAAATTCAATTCTTTAGGATGAAATGTCATACCAAATGTTGAATCCAGTTCTGTTCATAGTTTTCATCAATTACTTGTACTGTAGAAATGCAAACAGTAATGCCCAGCTTGTGTAGCTCTTGTATTTGTTTCTGGTCTGATATCCTCTATTTTATAATGATTGATTGCTTTCTATAACAAAATTTAAGGTTTAATAATTAGCTAATAATTGTTTTCTCTGAATTATATCTTTAGCTCCCTTCAAAAATACCTGGTTCAAAGATGCGATCCACAAAACAATAAGATTTTAAGACCTAGTAACATAGACAAGCAGAATTGCAGGTGTTACTGTCTGCAAATAATATTTTATTTAAGAATCCAAAGTCTATTGAAATTGAGACTGCTACTTAAGGATTTTCTGCAATACATTTTTTTTAAAGGCCTGAAATAAGTCATCTATGCAGCAACATATGTGTGCTTGAAAACAATTATTAGCAAAGATGCTAAAGAATATTGGGATTCTCTTGGAGCAGGCTTCCATTAATGTAGGAGCAGGAAGAGTGAAAGGAGTGAGTTTGTTTCCTATATAAATCAGTAGCAGAAAGCTGGAGAGCTCAAACAAAAAGATTTAATAATAAGGTACAGAAGTAAATATTAAAACAACCTTTTCTGTAGCTGTGAAGAGCGGGGGTGGGGGTTGGGGGGGTGGAGCTACACCAGTTAAGTGATTCCCAGCTTTTCATAGTCTTTCAGATTCCACCCCTCCCGATGCTAGTACAACAGTGTTCTTCTTTAGCTCTGTAGGGATGTCTCTTTATTTTTTTATTTTCATTGCCATATTCAGCAGTGTCTCTTGGCATGCCTGAGCAGCAGAGATACAGGAGGACTGGGTGACTTTGTTCATCTCTCTCAGGTACTATGTTATGTCAGTAACTAGTGTCAAGCAACCCCCCACCTGGCTGGCAGCTTGACATCCTGAGCTGAGATCTTGGAGTGTGATCTCTAGTCAAACAGACCAGACTGGCACACCTCCAGCCTCCCCAGTAGACTCTTCAGTAGAAGATACAACAAGTAGAAAATTTTCAACAGTTGTATTGAGGACACTTGATCACCGTGACTTGACTGCATGTGTCCAATTAATACAGTTAAAGGCCCACGTTCTGAAAAACGATCTAGGTGTTCTGAGTTGGGATTGAAGATTTTGTGATTATGGCAAATCAAGGTCTTGATTTATGAGAACATGATTCACAGACTACTGTTTTATATCCACCTAGTGGAAGAAAAACTTACACTTCGCATTTACATTTAAACCAGTTTAGTGATATTCAGGAATATTAATTATTCCTTGGCTTGCAATCACCAGCTCTTCAGTGTCATAGGATTAATTATTAAAAAAATGTTCTGTCTACTGACAGTTAAATTGTAGACATCTGAAGTTAGCCATTGTCAGAGAGAAACCTGGTCCAGTTGTTAAGTGAACTGTATTAAATTTTATCTACGCTATGTGAGTATGAAGGTTTGGTATCAGACATAGTTAAAGGGTTTTAGATTTTAGAACTAAATCCCTTGATTTACCCAAGCTAAAATTTTATATCCATGATGCACAATTAGTCTTCCTATGAATAAAAAGCCTTATAAGAGTAGAACTGCACAGTACTAATCATTCAAAAGGAAAATGTGTTTCTGAAAGCTTAAAGTTCCTGTCCAAAAAGTAGGATATTTAGATTCAGCTGATAGGGTAAGCCAAAGTGGAGAGAAGAATGGAATGAATGAAAAGCAGAAAGGCCTTATCACAGTTGTGGGACTTCACAGATCCAGAAAGGCAGCAAAAAACAGGGCTGTTCTATCCAAGGGAAAGTCAGAGCTGGGGCAGAAGTTGCACAGGTGTGCTTCTGTTTAACAATAGACAAGAAGCCAGCTGAAGGCTGGTTGTGCCCTATATCTCCAAAAGCAAGCAGCAGAATGAAAAAACATCTGTTCATGTTGATCTTCAGAGCAGTAGGGAAGGGTGCTGACATTTCATTTTTCAGTTAAGTAAATTATTTTGCTACTTGGAAAGCAAAATGTAACTAATTGGTAACTTTTCCAGTAATTTAGGGATAACCTAAAATCAAAGTCCTCAGCAGACCTTCTCTTGCATGTAATATTTAAATAGTATAGGAATAGTCCTGGCAAAGCCCTTTCATTGAGTTCTACATCTCTAAAACTTCCAAACATTACAGTGTACTTTGGTGCACTGGTGTTCTTCTGCTTATTTCTGATATCTGGAGATGTGATTTGAGTGTTGTAGTACACTTGAGTACTCAGTGTTTATAAACTCCTATAAGTAGGAAAAGCTTCCAACTTGTAGCTGACCCCAACCTCCCCTCCCAACCCCCCCCAAAAAACTAATGATCCTCACACATTAAGAGATATATATATGTTTAAATACAGTTAGTACATACTGAAGCTAGGAGTCTCACCCTCTGTTTTTAGTCTCAACACCATTCTTTTTAAAAACAAGTAATCCACTAAAGTATCCATAGTGCATCAAATTTAACATGTGGGCCTATAGTGTTTAATATAGCTGTTTTGGTAGTGCTTAGCTTGGAGCTAGGGAGCTTTTCTGGAGGCTATTTGTCTGGCCAGATCATGTTGTAGTCTGTGTTCTGATGCAGTTTTTCAATATAATGGCATTTATAGATTGACATTTTGTTCCCAACTCCAGGAGGAAGCCCTGAGGAGACAGCGAGAGCAGGAAATTGCACTAAGGCGGCAGCGGGAGGAAGAGGAGCGGCAACAACAGGAGGAAGCACTTAGAAGATTGGAAGAGAGGAGAAGAGAAGAGGAGGAAAGACGTCAGCGAGAGGAGTTAATTCGCAAACAGGTGAAAACTGGCAAAAGGGACCTATTATGTTTAGTTATGGAGACTACCAGAAAAAACAACCTTTGACACTTGCATTCATGTTTAAAAGACCATTAGTTTTGGTGAAGGAACCCAAAGCATGTAGACAGTATTAAGGGATGAAAAATAGATTGTTTACCTGTATCCTGATATCAGACAAAATAATCAGAATCTGATCTGCCCTTTGGAAAATAAATTTGTGTGGAATTAGTGCTTTTCTTCATGTTTGAGCCTTAAGAATGGTTTTGCAGCATGGTATTTCTATTCCTTTCTTAAAAAAAAAAGCAGAGTATAGTAACAGAATAACAATTTGTTTTGAATTGTCACACTCTGAGCCTTTACTATAAAACTATCTCTAACGTCGGAGCCTTTACTATAAAATTATCTCTTAACATCTGAGATGGTCAGTTTTTCCCCATTTTCCCGTACTATGGCAAGACTACGTCTGCTATCAAAGTTTCAGAGTTCTTCCATTTCCTCGTCTTACTATTACCAGAGTTTTTTTCCCTTGGGGTCATCTTAAGAAGCCCATGTTGGGGAATTCAAGCTTCTGACCCCATAACTGATACTGTCACAGTCCCTAAATCAAACTAATCTCAAGACCCGATTGGCTTCACATTGCATTCCCAATGTCTTTCAGATTTGCTTGTTCTTTTAAAAGTCCTTTTTCAGGGGTCTACCTTATAATACACTTCACTGTCACACAGTCATCTACTTTGTTAGCTAACAGAAGTGTTGTTGAGTAACAACAGCAAACATCACCATCTTTGTCACCTGTCTCCTTCTTTCAAAACTTCTCTTTATTCTCATCAAGGTTTACTCCACTGAAAGTGTAGCAGTAGTTGACTGTAAGTAGTATAAGCAGATAGAAGCTCAGACTGAAAAGATGTGACTCCAAGAAGGGAAGTGGTATGAAATGAGCTAGTCTGAGCAAGGTAGATGTTATTCTTTTCCAAGTTTCTTGTTGAAGCAATGGGAAACTTTTAGTCTGTATTCCCTAAAAAAATAACTTCTTGTGTTTTCTTGCCTGAGAAATGGAAAAGTAAATGAACAACCTAAACAGCAGAGGTAACTGATTATAGAGGCCTCTTTTTGTTCTGTTAGAATGTCAGTACCACATGGCAGAAATATTTTATATTTTATAAGTCTACTTAGACTTTACTCCTCTTTATGTCCCGGAAAGGAAGAGGAGGCTGCCAAGTGGGCACGTGAAGAGGAGGAAGCTCAACGGAGACTTGAAGAAAGTCGGCTACGCATGGAAGAAGAGGCAGCCAGACAACGTCTTGAAGAGGAAGAGCGAAAGCGCAAGGAGCTGGAACTCCAGCGCCAGAAAGAAATAATGAGACAGAGGCAACAGCAGCAGGAGGCTTTACGACGACTGCAACAACAGCAGCAACAGCAGCAACTTGCACAAATGAAGGTGAAGTGTTTCTACAGTTTACCTTCAGTTCAGTGTATTAAGTAAAACTGAAGCTGGATTCAGGATGACCTGGACTAGCCTGTGTAGAGCAGGGATGAATGAACTCCCTGGAAAGGGAAGAGGACAAATAGTTGAGAGTGATAGAAGAAAAAAAAAAAAAAAGCTAGAAAATAAAAAGATTTCGTTATAGAAGTGTACTGGAAAGGGATTCGCACAAGAGTACAGAGGCTTATTCTGTTCAGTGAGCAAGGGCCAGTACAGTTTCTAAAGCCTGGAGTTTTCTGAAGTCTTTGCAATGAAAACTGACAGCTTTTTTCAGGCAGTGATGTTGTTATCCTTGATGTACTGAGTCTTTGATGCTATGACACATCAGAGAACAACTCACAAGAAACACACAGTTCATACTTTGTGTTTTTTCATCCTTAGACATTTTATACTTTCCAGTGTTTTGTTAAACTTTAAAGGTGGCCTTTCTTTTCCTCTGTGCAGTGGGCTTATACTGATTTTTTTTCATTGTACTTCAGCAGTATTCACTAAAATACAATTCCTAATAATTTGGATTTTTGGTCCAGCTCCCTTCATCTTCAACATGGGGTCAGCAATCAAATTCAGGAGCATGTCAATCCCAAACCACACTGTCACTGGCAGAAATCCAAAAGTTAGAAGAAGAACGAGAACGGCAACTTCGAGAAGAGGTAAATCCAGTAATGGAGTGAACTCAAGCACATTACTGCTTAACTCTGTAGATTAAATTACTAGAAGCAATAATGAGTGAGAAATGATTTTTGAAATAGCATAGCTCAGTAAAAATTCTGGTTTTCAGGCATAGGTTCAGTAAGTACCTGTTTGAAAGTTTTTATAGCTTCTTAAAACAAGTATTCTTAATGAGGGAAAATTGTACCCTTTTAACCCTAGGAGTATAATATGTTCACAGAGCAATATAAAATGATTTCACATCAATGCTCTTACAAGTTTACAGATAGGCATAAGACCAGGGCATTTTAAGGGGGTGGTGGAAGAAAGTAGCAAGTGATGGTAGGAGTGTGTTCTTCCAAGACCCTAAATGCTTACCTGGCTGCAGTTAGAATTTGACAAATTTATTCTGTCCTAGACTAATAATAAACTTATATTTACTGGTTACTTTGTGTCTCCCTTTTTGGAGCAACTGTAATGGCTCAAAAAATAATAGGTCAGCCAGAGTCCTCCAGAGGAAAGTGAAATGAGCTTAAAAACAGTTTCCCAGCTAGACTTTTGAATAGTAATGATCTTCTGAAAATATGGACAAGCACTTTTATCTTGCATGCAACAGCAAAGGCGTCAGCAGCGTGAACTAATGAAGGCCCTCCAGCAGCAGCAGCAACAACAGCAGCAAAAACTGTCAGGCTGGGGTAATGTCACCAAACCAACAGGCACCACTAAGTCCCTGCTGGAGATACAGCAGGAAGAGGCAAGGCAGATGCAGAAACAGCAGCAACAGCAGCACCAGCAGCCAAACAGAGTCAGAAGTACTACGGTACGTACAGTATTTATCTAATCAGTATGTGGAGGGAAACAGCACAGTTCTCAATGTCTGCTCATTACTGTTCTGCCCATTCTGGTGGTAATAACCAGGATCTCTTTGTTGTGTTTCAGCAGCACTCTAACCTGCACACCAGCATTGGGAATTCAGTGTGGGGCTCCCTAAACACTAATCCCAGCAACCAGTGGGCATCTGACCTAGTCAGTAGCATCTGGAGTAATGCTGATACCAAAAACTCAAACATGGGTTTCTGGGATGATGCAGTGAAGGAAGTGGGACCTCGTAACTCGACCAATAAAAACAAAAGCAATGCCAGCCTCAGGTAGGAATTGAGGAAGGAGCTTTTGCAAAAAAAGGCTACCACTCCTGAGATTATCACTTAGCATTTGTAACATCTTCATGTGACTTCCTTTTTTTTCTGTATCATCCAGGATCTCTTTTGACAACAAAAATAGCTAATAGGTGACCATGAACAATTTTTGTCATCTACTTAAAAAAAAAAAAATAGCTGTTTCTTAAACTGTGTTTGCATTTTGTAATGAGCAAGTCTTGTAACTGTATTCTGTAGTGTTGATAAGTCTGGTCATTAATTTATTATATACTTTCTTTACGTTAGTAAATCTGTAGGTATTACAAGTAGACAAAATAAGAAGGTGGAAGAAGAGGAGAAGCTGTTGAAATTGTTCCAGGGGGTTAATAAAGCCCAGGATGGATTCACTCAGTGGTGTGAACAGATGCTTCATGCACTCAACACAGCCAACAACTTAGATGGTAAGGGGTGCGAAAGAATAAAAATGATCCACTGTGAGAAACAATATTCAGTTTATTTCCTGACCAAATATTTCTGAGGGCAAGTGATGACATAAATGTAATATTTTTAATGCAGCAAAATTACATCATTAAATAGTGGTCCAAAGAACTGGCTGCATATCTTCATGGTTTTTGTTGGGCTAACTGTAGCAAATCAGTGGGGATTGGAAAGTGTTTCCAAGTGTGCCAGCCAGAGCTTTGCTGAGGATTTTTGATGGTCATAGAAGCATTATCAGGCAGATGGATGAGGATCCAGTTCACTTTTAAGTGCAGCCAGACTATCATATGTCCCTGTGCAACGCATTTTTTTGTGTAAAACAGGTTGTTTTGTACTAATTCTGCTGGAGAGCACATAGAGGAACACCTAGTCAGCTCGCAAACCAGTACTTTCTTCTGCCACCAGTGTGGACCTGTGCAAATTCTTGTGCTCCACTATATGCATGCTGCAAAGTTATGGTTCTGTGGGACCCTTGAACCCGAGTGGGGAACCAGTGCTGGCACAGCAGCCAGGACCACATCTGCAGTGCCACAGCTTCCTTCCTCTTAGAAGAGAGGTACCAGAAGTAATGTGTTGGCCTCACCTGTGATGTACTAACTGGTCTGCATCTGGTGTCTGAGGGAGAGGCTGTGGCCTTGCAGTAATGTCATGGGTCATAACGTCCTTCAAGGCTTCTAAGGCTACTTGGTGCCACACATGGCAGACAGTTGTCCTGGTGTCTTCCTGCTTTGGGATTTGCTCTGCCCTTATCCATATTAAAATAAAAAGTGCAAAAGATGATAAAGAAGGCTTTCATATGAGTTAGGTGTTGAATTTCAGGTGCTTGCAGGTCAGGTCAGACACTGTAAAGTGTGATCTGCTTTGCTTCAGCCAAAAAGAGATTGTACTGATGACAGCTCTGAGAATAGTATTTTCCATCTGGGCCTGGTATGCAGCTGGAGCTTTAAAGCTGGCAGTGGCTGAAGCTGATGGGCTGACATAACTTTAGGGCTGTCAGTTTCTTTTTCTTTCTCATCACATTAGCTGGCTTATCCTTGCTTTGACTGCAGAATAGATGAAGCAGTGCATCATGGGTCTTTGCTGTAGGCAACTTTTGAAGAGCAAGTTGTTTGCCATGGCTAATAGATTAGCAAATATTTTAAACAGAAATCCAAAGTTTGTGTTTATTGCATGCATGTGTTCATGTATCAACATATTTCCTCATGATCTGCCGCCTTCTTGCAGTTCCCACGTTTGTTTCTTTCCTGAAAGAGGTGGAGTCTCCCTATGAGGTCCATGATTACATCAGAGCCTATCTTGGAGATACTCCTGAAGCCAAGGAGTTTGCCAAGCAGTTTCTTGAGCGCCGTGCCAAACAGAAAGCCAGTCAGCAGCGGCAACAGCAGCAGCAACAGGTAAATATTTGCACTCATTGCAGTGTATACACTCCTTAGGAGTGTATAGAGACTATATTTGAGTCTGAAGAGACTGTATTTCCACTGGATTAGAAATTCCACTGTTCATCCATCCACCAGGGGGATGAGCAGGATCTTGCAGGTTATGTGAAATGCAGAGAATAAAGCAGAGTTCAAATATTTATTCCTTTGTAACTATCAGTTGAGGCCAACTATAGATCAAAGAGTGATTTAGCATGGGTTTAGAAAGGGTAGGGTTTAGAAAGGTGAGGGTAATGTCTTGGATGGATGCTGCTGGTACTGCTGTGTTAGCCACATAATGCAGAAAGTGCTTTGGGCTCCTTGAATGTTTTCAGTATAAAAAACCCAAATATAATTGTACTTTATTATCTTGTACTACTTTGTTATCTAGGATTCCGTGTGGGGGATGAACCACAGTTCGCTACATTCGGTCTTTCAGACCAATCAGAGCAACAACCAGCAATCCAATTTTGAGGCTGTGCAGAGTGGGAAGAAAAAGAAGAAACAGAAAATGGTTCGTGCAGATCCCAGCTTGTTAGGTCAGTTTTTTGGTTTTTTTTTTTTTAATTGTTTAATTTGGGAGAAGACTTGTAAAGTCTAAAATTCTTGTTAACCTTAAATGGGATTATTCCATTTAATGAGGAGAGGTAGTTGAAGTGTCTTCAGAACTCAGATCAGTGTTACTATTTAATTGTTTAGAATTCTGTATCAGTTTCATGGAAAACTTTTGTTGAACTTTGCCTTATGAAGAAGCCTCTTCATTACCTTGGTTATTACCTGGAAAACTTAAGTGTCTCAGGGGTGTCAGATAAACTGCCTTTCTTTTTTTGAGCTGACCTATGTCTAACTTACAGTATTAGTGTTAATCTGTTCTTTTAAGAAAAGTACCCTTTCAATTTCTTTGTGAGGAACAGCTTCTTGAGACTTGCCTTTATTCTTTCTTACCTCTTTGCCAGAGCTTATCACCCTAATCAGGAAAGATGGCCAAGGTCTTATGGGAAGAGTCCAAAAGTTGTCACGTTTTCAGTTGTAGGCAGTGAAGATAACATCATTAGTAGACCTTATTTATTTATTTTTATCTTAATTTTTCTGTGAGGACTGTAGTTTAGAAGCCCCTATAGCATTCATAAAAAGGTTTCCTTAAAGAGGCCTTTAGTGCATCATGTAACTACATGACTAGTGAGCACTGTGGGATATAATGTATCTCTAGTATTCTTGTAGAATGTGTACATGTTTGTGCTGTGAGTGGTAAAGAGGGAGCTCAGGTGCCACAGTGAGTGGCTATTTGTTGTGGTGGTGCTGCATACATAGCTTATATTGGTATAAAATAACCTGGTATTAACCATCTGGAAGTCACTGCTTTTCAAAGGCTCTAACAGAGCCCTGTCTGTTTTTTGTCTTCCCTTTTGTTCTCAACAAAATAATTTATCTTCAATTAAATCCA
>JAOEGS010007215.1:24463-35695 GCA_025447755.1 Corythornis vintsioides
CCCCCCTCTTCCCCCCCCCCCCGCCCTCCCAGCTTAACTTTCCCCTAGTTTGGGGTTTTTTCAGCATTTGGTTTTTTTCTTTTTTTTTTTTTTTTTTTTTTTTTTTTTTTTTTTTTTTTTTTTTAGTATATGCAGTGTATAAGTACTTTCTGGTTTTTAATCATATGATGTAAGCTAGTTTTGGACTACTCTATACTGTAACAAATGAGCAAAAGCCTGTTGATTTCCAGCACAGCTGGGGAGAAGGAGAGGAACAATTTGCCAATAGCTAAATGGAAATGTAGAAATGCTAGCAGGGAAAATGTGCAATAATTTGTCAAACCTGGAGGACCTTGGTTTCTGAGAGTTTGTAGATAAAGGACCAGTGGGAAGATCTTGTTTCTTAACGTTTTAATATTCTGGCTTCTGTGTTCATCTCAAAGGCAAGATGCTGGTGTTTTCAGATTGTATGCTCAGGTGACTGCCCTGTCACCTTCTGTGACAAAGGGGGCCTGCTTTTTTAGCAAAGGTCATTTGGATCAGTAGAGATGGGAAAAAAAGAGGGGCTACAGCTTTGTATCTGCTGCTGGGTATGTATGTATGTACTTCCATCTCCTTTTTAGACAGAACATGAACCTGGGAAGCTACTGAGGCTTTGATTCAAGCTTCACAGATAATGTTGAATTTAATGCTGGAGATGTCTGAGGAGTTTTTTTGAGCACATTTCACCAGGTTACCTCCTAATTTCTCATTTCACTGCAGGAACATTGCTCGATCCTCTCTTTTTCCTGTTTCCCTTCAAAGCCAGGCATTTCTGCAAAGAACTGTAGCAAGCAGCATGACTTAAAAAGGACACCTGAACTGTATCTGGCTGCCTGTCAGAGCCAAAAAGCAGAGATCTCTTAGTGGAAAAATCTGAAATTTAAGACAAAACTACAGTATCATCTTTTCAGAGCATAAAGAATTGTCACTGGGGATGTTTATGTACTTCATTTTCTGAGTGGAAACCGTGAAGTATTTCATCCTCATTTCAACTTAAAAAAAAATCCTAATGAAATTCTTCTGCCCTCTTACAATAAGCTGGAGTGTTTCCCTTTTCATACACTTCATCTTTTCCCAAGTCTGTCGGTGCAAATGTGATTTGAAACAAACTTCAGTTTTCTCTGCTGCAAACTTTTTATGAGCCTGCTGAGGGGAGGGGTGGAGGTTTGTGGGAGGGGGCAGTGTCTGTGCTGCTCACATCCAAGGAGGATGTTGGCCTTGCCTGGCAAGGGCGACTTTTCTCGAAAACTCACCAGACTTTAACAGGCAGTTCTGCCAGCAAAGACCACACACAGCTCCTAGTCCATCTCTGTAAGTATTGCACCTAGAAAATGAGGACACTGGGGGGCTGCTCTGGCTCCATTTCAGAGCATTTTAGCCACAAAAGATTGAGGCCGTTGTTTGCTGTGCCCACCCTGGAAAGGCCACTGCTGCCCTGCACATGGAGATGAGCACAAAGCCTTCAAGTGGTCTGCTCAGTTTTGAGGTTAGCTGCCCCAGTGCCTCCTGTGTTATGTCCCTGTGCCACAGGATAGCTGGCCAGAGGGAAGGGTTCCAGGAGCATCCCTGTGTCCTCTGGGAAGGGCTGGCCAACAACTGCTGGTGTGCGTGCTGGCCTGGCAAGGTGACGGATGCCTAACGGCTCAGCTGCCTATGGGGTTTTAGGCACAAATTTTAGAGGGTGGAGCTGCCTCAGGAGGAGGTGTGCTCCAGAAGTCAGAGTGAGTGTGTCTCTGCTGGGCTTTGCACTCTCTCTATCCACTTCCTATTGTGAAGGAATTTTGTTGGGTTTGTTTTGTTTTGTTTTTTTTTACCTTACTGGACAAAATCTTCATTATACCAATTTCCGAGTTGTTTTGTACTTCAAAGAGTTTTCAGAAGTCCAGCTGATGCTTTTCCTGAGGGAAGCCATGCCCTGCCACAGAGTGCTTCGCCTGGTCCTGCTAACGCTCTGCGGCATCCTGGTCCAGGCTGTGCTGGCAGGTAAGGAGCTTTGCATTTAAAGCCCAAAAGCATGGGAGATAATTCACTAACCTGCCTCTCTTCTCCTTGCATATCTCCTTTCCCTCTAAAAACATCCATACATATTTATTGAATTTTAACTGATGAACAGAAACCATCTTTGCAATTGCTGGATGGTAGTAAGGATGTATTCTCCATCCTGAGACTAAGTTTATGTTGGGAATAATCTTTTGTAATTTTTTATAAGCAGAGCAGCAGTAGCACCTACATATTAGTGATGGCAGGTCAGTCAACAGGAGATGGAATGTTCTCAGCAGCTAATTGGGACAGTCTGGCTGTCAGCTTTTAATGGCAGGAAGGTTACAATTGTGAAATCTTTTTTTCTGGCTAAAGCAAGTGTTTTCTGGCTCCTGTGCATTCTGCTTCAGCAGAGCCTTCATAGCAGCTGTAGGTGGAAATGTTACTGCAGAAGCATTTGGGTTGGTGAAAGGTTGAGGTGTGTATTTGGACAGTTTGTCTGGAGCTGGGTATGCTGAGGCTAGCAGCAGCTCTGGGAAGGTGTGTGGCTCTGACTCTGGTTGAGCAAGGTGTGATGGGAACAGAAATAGGTGAGATACCTATTGAGTGAGGTGCTGGCTTTTTGGGAGATGTTCAGTAATTTCAGCCTTAGCTGAAAGAGCCTTTAGTGCAGCTCTGCTGGCCAAGGGGAACCGAGAGTACAGGCAGATTCAGACAGAGGCTGCCTGGTCTGGATCAGGGTTTGAGGGAAAACTGGCTTCCAAACCCACTCCATAGAAGGGTCCCGAATGCATGGGTGGAAGGAAACTCCTACAGGGAACTGCTTGCTTCAAAGCCTCTTTCTGTAAGTGGAGGTGAGGCTGAAGGGATGGCTCAGGCCAAGATAACAGGCAGTTGTTTTTCTGAATTCTTGTTCTGCCTTCCAAGACCTGGAGCAAGGCTGAATGGCAGTTCCCTCCCAGTTTGTTCTGAGCATCTTGCCTAGCAGGGAGATCCTGGACAGCCTTCTAGAAGATTAAGTGCTGTCTTTTTAAAAGGAGCTTTCATATGGGCAGGGGAATTTGTCACTGTGCCGAAGTGGGATGTCGGTGGGTGAAAGAACAGAATTACTGTAGCTGGAAACCCCTTAGATCCTCCCCTTGTACAATACCTTCTTGCTGAGAGACATTTAACTAAAATGAGCACTAGAGACTGCATGTTTTTCTTCTGAGCTTTGATTTTTTTCTAGTGCAACATTAATTGCTTTTGCAACATTTCAGATTGTAGTTTGCTTGTGTGCCTTGAAGCAGTGGCAATGCTCTTCCCCAAAAAAATGGGAAAGGTCTTTTCTTAACTATGAACAATATTTCACTCTACAGAAAGTGATTAATTTTCAGGGAAAATTTCATCTGTTTTCTCTCTGAGCTATGATTTCTTTTACACTATTGTAACTTCCTAGTGTTTGGTGTGTAGTTGCTCTGCCCCCTTCATTGCCAGCTTTCCTTTGTCCTCGCTCTCAGCTTAGCTTTGCAGCTATGGTCGTACACGTCACTGCCTCTGTCTCTCACTTTGCTCCTGTGAAATACTCCCAAATTCAATTGATGCCTTTTCTGGGTGAGTCAAACTCATGCAGTGAGGGTCTCAAAGAGCTTTGTACTGATTAATGCAACCTGCAGATCATGGGGTTAAGGAGAGCCTCTGCTTTCTTTGTGGCATTTTAGAGGCTTGCGGCCTTGAAGAAGTTTGTTCTTCTCTGCTACCTCAGAGTAGGACATAAGGGAAGCAACCTATATGTTAAAGCCATCCCAGGAGCAGAATGACTCTCTGCTGCATTAGGAGTGGAGAGTTACCTACCTCTAGTACAGGGACTTTTAGTGCACAGTGACATTTTTTCTGTTTTTCACCCCATTAGAAAACTTCCTCCTTATGCAGACAAAGAAGGAAAGGGTGCTCAGGCAGCCCTCTGCTCTCTGTGTGTACACATGCAGCCTTCCCTTTCTGTAAACAAGTTTATTTAATGTTCATCAGAACCACAGAGCTCCACGCTGCTCCATGCTCGAGCTCCCGGTGCTCACACATCACAGGCTGCCCTTTGTGCTCCCTGTGAAGGCCTCTTTTCATCCCTGCCCTGGCCCTGTGCCTGCTGTGGCTATCTGGGGCTGGACAGCCTGTTACTGGCCTCTGAGTTCACCCAGCCCCCGTCCTTCCACCTCAGCATCTCATACCAAAGCCCTCCATGATGTACAGAAGTTGAGTCTGCCTTGGAGAGGATTGCAGCTGACACTGGACATGCAGACCCAAGGTCCATACAAGTATTCCCTTCCTTGTTGGATTTAATTTTATCACAGTAGGGGCTCAGAGCCACCTCGTACCAAAAGCCTCAGGTAAGTGCTGAGGAGTTAAAAAAGATGTGAGGGATCTTACTGGCAACTGAGGTTTCCATCTGGGTGTAGCAGTCAGAGCACTTTTGGGGTGCTGCTGGGTTGTGTGCCTTGCTCTGGGTTCTTGCCCAATTAGTCTGGTTTCCTGGATGGCATGGCCAGGTCTCTCCAGCGTGTGAAATTCTCCTCTGAGTTACTGAGCTCTTTCCAATATCCCATTTCTCAAAGTCTTTAATCCTCTTTGTCTATGTCATTTAGGTGCAACAGGAAGCAGACATTGCAAGGTCTTTCTGCATACCCAAATCTTCTCTGCTTCCACTTTTTCCACACCAGGTGGCATGTAGGCCTAGAGTACAGGAGGGTTGCCAAGAGTTGGTTTTGTGATTTTTTGGTTTTGGTTGGGTTTTTTTTTCTATTGGCAAAACCAGTTTCAATAAATATAATGGACTCAGACCTCCAAGTGAGCAGAAATTAGTAAAAAACCTTGGCTTCTGAATCGTGTATTTGGTGCCTCAACTCTGATGTGGGCTCATTAATTTCCTTGTTTTCAGCTATTGTGGAAATGCTATTGCAGTAGCACATCAGAGCGTGTGTAGGGGTGTACAAGCAGCATGGCACAATGCACTGTGCTAAAGGAAAACATGTAAGTGAAGACCTTGTCCAGGGACATCTTTCTGTAGCAACTTGTATGTCTTCATTCTCAACAGCAGGAGAATAAAAGATTGTTAGGGAGCTTTTAAAGTTCAAGTAGTAGAATGTAAGAAGTAGTAAATAGATTTTATCAGGCAGATTTGTTTAAAAAGATGTGGCTGTTCCAACAGATCTGTCCAGACTTAGAGAAAGTTTTTGTAGACCATTACTCAACCTTGCTCTGCACCAACACTCCTTATAAATTACTACCATTAGTATCAGGCTCCTAAGGTCACTCGGTTGAAGCTGGAGAGTGTGCCTCAGAAAGCACCAGTTAACCTTAACTTTTTCCCTCTCCTTGTAATGGATGTAATGTGAAGACACAAAAACTTGGGTAATAGAAGCCCCCACATTCTAGAAATGGTGTGAGCAGTGGAGTTGGATGCCATCAAGGTGACCTGTAAACTTTTGTTACTGAAGAAACCAATGCTCAGACTACAGCAGGTGCCTTTGCCTCTTCCCCAGGACCATCAAGCATCTGTATCCTATTGAGGCACTTGCTTCTTTCACTGTAAACATAAACTCGTCAACCAATGGAGGAGTAAAGTCTCAGTCATCTCCTGTTGACAGACTGTGAGGATGGGATGCTGAAACCAGCTTGTGTAATGAAGAATATTGGTCACTGGTCTCCAGGGATGAAGGTGTTTGATTACCATATTTGCATGCCTTGAGGCCTTGCAGAGTGTGCACGTGGGGAGGTTCCAGTTGTCTGAGGGTATCTTGAAGGATCATTCCAATTTAATTGTCTTTCAGCTATTGAGTATCTGGGGTATGCACTACCAGCAGCTCTGGCTGCTCACCCCACCTCCTTCTCGCTAAGTTTACATAGTGGTTTCGTCAAGTTGCCTTTGACATCATCCCTTCTGCACTTTGCTGAAGTCCTGGTGGGTCCCTGCATCGTCCAGAAAACTCACCATGTATTTCTTCATAGTGAAGCAACACTTGTATTTTCTTTGCTTTTCCTGGTCTCAGCTGTAACTAACTGGAGAGGGACACTGTGTGGTGCAGTATAGCAATTTTCCTGAAGTAAAGCAATTTGCAGTGTGAACATGTGGGAAGGAGAGATGCCATCCTCCACCTGGCCTGTTGCAAAACACTTTTTAGTCCATTTTTTCCAGGTCCTATCTTTGCCTTGTAAAACTTCCAGTAGTTGAGATTACCCATGTCCTAAGTGCTCCTATGCTGTGTTTTTACCAAGTGGATTTCACTGCTAGCCTGTGGAACAGCAGTTGCCCTCTGTCTGTGCTCCACCCGCTCAACCCTGAGTGACAGAGGAGAGCTTGTTTGTGCTGAGGGGTCCAGATTTCTCTGCTTTCAGAGCACCCTGCACTGAGGCACAAAGTCTCAGTAGCAGTGGCATCATCATTGTGAGGAGCTTGGTAGTCCTCTTCGAGCCTCCCTGATGAGTTGTTCCAGGACAAACCAATCATGCAAGTGCACCAGGTGGGGTTTTCTAGAGATAGGACAGGTCCAAAGACTGATGCCAGCATAGCTGATGCATGGCTGTCACCCAGATCTGGTCTTGCAAAGGAAGATGTGTTTTGAGCCTGTTTCTTGATAGTTCTTTATCTCTACAAAGTTACAGGAAAGCCATGTATTGCTTTCTTGCCTTTTGGTATTTAGTTTCCACCCCTCAACTGCTCCCTTCACTTGATTTTGCAATGCATTTTGGATTTTCCACAAGTGAAAAACGCTGTGCACTGCCCCAAGGCTGTGGAGATGCCCTGTAACTTCCTCTTCCCTGTGAAGGGCTGGCGCTGGGTCTGCAGCTGTCACTCAAAGGCATTTGTTCAGGCACATAGGCAGAGTCTTCATCACAATTGAGAAGACTGTAACCATGCAGGTGGAAAGGCCTGGCCACTCTGGTGCTGCTTCTCTTGTAGACTGTATTTAGAGTTCTGATCTTCTGCTTACACACCGACAAACAGGGTCCAGGAGGGAGAGGGACTTGCAGTGGTCAAACAAAATGTCAGTAGTAGAGAACTGAATTATGTCCTACACCTGTACTTAGAGCCTGTGTGGTCAGACTGTATCCAACAGGCAACTACAAGAGGCCCTAATGTCTCACTTTGAGGCATGTGAGACTTTATTATTTGTGTGTGTTGGTTTTTGGCAACTAACACAAGTTCTGTGTCTTTCCCTCTTGCCTTTCTTGCTCTTACCACAGGACTGAAACAGGACTATCGCATTTAATGCTGTTCTGTTAGAGATCTCAGCCTGAAGCAGCATGGCCAGCACTCGCTGGGACTGTCAGAGTCCTGCAGAGAGGAGCAGTCATGGTTCTCAAAGAGGCAGGAATGTAGGGGTGTGAGGACAGGAGCTGTTAGTTTAGGAGGGAAAATCCAAGAAAAGTCTTGAAGAGAAAAGTGCTGGTTCCACATGGGTGCTCTCCCAGGCTGCAGCATTTTGTTCTGGAGAGACCCACTGCTGGCAGCTTTCAGCAGGGACAGTGCCTGTATTTTGGGCTTCCCCACTACTGTGCCTGCTGCAGGGCTCTTGGCTGCTGCTTTAGCAGCATCGAGTTGCAGTGTCTGAAGACAAGACCCAGCAGTAAGCCCTGGCCCTTCAGGTGCAAGTATTTTGCCTTACGTGTGTGCACAACATGCTGCTGCTCCTGAGATGATGATGCCTGGTAGAGAGGCACTAGACCCAACTGAAAGCAGTTGTGTTTCCCTTGGTTGAATCACTGTTGAAGTAAAAAAAGAACTTGGGACAGAAAATACATGTTTAGCACACATTGCCCTTTCTGTGAAGGTGAACCGAAGCCTGTTTTAATCAGATGAGGGGGATTAACAAAATACATATCCAGGACTCTTATCCAGGTCTTAAATCACTGAGATCATAAACAAATTAGACTATTCCCTCTTTACTGGACTATCAAAAATAAGCTCATGCCCTGCTTAAAGATTGCTACAGTAAATTTTTCAGGGATTAGACACCAGGGACAGAAGAAGCTTTCTGGAACCTGAGGGTCTAGTTAGAAAAAGAGCCTTTGTGATTGGAAAGGGTAACACTCCCTGCTTGTCCCTATGAGAACAGGGAGTTGGGAAGAGCCTGTCCAGGTCCTGCAGCCTCTCTTCTGGATGGTGCCTGCATCTGTGATACTGTCCAAGCTAATGCCTTTCCCCTGGGTACACCCAGCTCCTTTGGCTTGGAGAGAAAAACATTCTTGGGAAGTGCAACAACAGCATCATCCCAGCAGTGTTCTCTTTCCAGACGGGAACGGCTGCAGTGTTGGTGCTGGCGCTGGTGGTGTTGTCACAGGCAAGGCGGCCATAGCTGGAATATCACGGAGTTTCTCCACTTGCAGAAAGCAGCCTGGAACTAGGGTTTCAGAAGTGTTATGTATGTTTGGTCTGTGCCTAAACCAACAGCTTCCTAATGCTACTGTGGCTAAGTAAATAGCCTAAGCTCTGCTCACCTCATTTCCCTGTTGTTTTAACTACATTTGCCTACTAAATTCTGTATTCTGATCTGTTCTCTGGCAGCTAAACCACAGGATTTATAGAAGAGAGGTCTACTGGAAATGACATTTTCTAGAAGATCCTCCAGATGGGATGGGAGTTTCCAGCTCTGATGACTGGTTTTGCAGGACAGGTGGGGAAGGGCCCTGCAAAGGCCTCAGGTGTTTCTGGGGAGCCTCTGTGGAGCACAAACCTGTGCATTCATACTGGGGACCTGAGGTGCTACCTCTGATGTGGTGGACACCGAGGTATTAAGTGTGTGAGGATGTGGTGTCCGCTGCTGCTCCTAGCTTCTTCCCATGGTGGCTCAGCCAGCCAGAGGATGCTGGTGTCACTGTCTGGTTGAACTGGCACAGGCCTCACACTGAGAGCTTACTTGTCTCTGTCATCACTTGTTGGGCCAGAGTTAAGCCTGGCAGCAATTTCATTAAAAATCCTGTAGCTTTTATAACTGTAGAAAGGACTGTCCAGAAGTAGTTCAGAACCCTGTTGTGTACCTGAGTGTGCAGCCTCAAATAGCTCTGGGGATGGTGGGAGCTACTCATTGGTGTGAGCCCTGTGGCAAGTCCTATCAATGGTTTGTATAGGCAGTACAAATGAGTGTTTTGCCTTTGGTCCTCCTGTTCCTTTCAACAAAGTGTGGTGGAACCCATTAGCACTGATTCTTCAGCTCACTCTCCTCCCACAAAGTGTCAGCTGCCTATGGGAGATGAGGACGGCTTCAGGTATTTAAAGCTGGGGCTGGCACTGCCAAGGTGCGCTGCTGCCACTTCTGCTGGGCCAGGGAAAGCCTGGGATACATCTTGGGAGTGCCCCTACTACACTGAGAAACACTGCCAGAGCCTGGGTGCTAGGGTACACTTCTGTGCCTTGCTCCAGGGAGCAGAGGCTGCTTGCTCTGGCTCGTTCAGCACCCTCTTTCCTGCCCCTGACAACTATTGTGTCAGTTAGGAGTTCAGGTGGCCCTGGTGCTGGGTGCTGTTTGTTTTCCTATGCACGCACCCCTCACCCTTGCTTTTTTTCCCCATCCCAGTGCAACATTCCCAGTGGTTTCAGCAAGGAGCTGTGGAATGTCTCCTGCTCTCGCCAGGGCACACCTGAACAAGCTGGGCATTGACTGGGAGTGCCTGTCTCAGCCACACACAGACAGGGAGTGCTCTCTGGTTTGATCCTTGACCCCACAGTGGGAAGAAATAATCGGAGGTGAATGGTAACATCAAGCAGAGCTCAGCCCAGCTTGCATCTCACCAGCATGGCCTGGAGGTGATGCAGGGAGCAGCTGAGGCTTGGTGTCTGATCTGGGGTAGCAAACTCCTGTGCAGTGTCTGTGCCTCTGGCACCCTATGCTGCAGAGGCTGGCAGTGCAGGACAGGATGGCCCTGAGATGCTGTGGATTTGGCCAGTGCAGGTGGCCAGATGGACTCTCCCTGTTGCCTGAATGTGTCAGCCTGTTGCAGCCCTATCCTGTGGGTATTCACTAGCAAACTGGCTGTGGATGCCTGTACAAGGTCTGTTAGTGCACAAGCAGAGATCGCAGGGTTGGGAGATCTTCCTGTCATTCAGCATATGCTGCTGTGTGTGCAGCAGGTTGCCATAAAAAGTGGTTTCACCCTGAGGAGGGGGCACTGCCTTTGGCAGCTCTGGGAGTTGGTGTTGTGTGGAGGTAGTGCTCTTTTAGAGGGCTCTGCCCATCAGCTTTCTCAGGTCACTTTACATACACCTTGGGCCCCTGGCAGGCAGCTGGAGCCCTGAGACTGGGATTGTCCTGAGCTGCTGCTGTCGCAAGCAGCCTGGCTGTGGCCACCTGTGACCATAGGTGCTTGTCTCCCAGCAGAGTATCCACAGGGTCCGGTCCCCACCCTCTGGAATGAGCCAGCCGAGCTGCCGTCTGGAGCTGGCCCCTTTGACGCTGCTACCACCCCAGCCCGACTCTCAGAGGCCACCATCTTCCCCCCGTACACCTCCGAGATGGAGCCTGAGGATACCACCCACCTGCACCGGCTGGACGCTGGAGATGGTATGTGGCTATACAATGGGCTGCTGCCCACAGGTCACTCCCACAGCAGGTCAGGATGTCTTTGCTGGGGATTTGCTAATGGGCCTGTCACCTGCCAGGAGGTGTCTGAGCCACCAGAGATGGCCTGTCCCAGCTACACTGCTGGGCTGGGAGACTGGGAAGAGTGTATTGCCTGCTTGGGGAAACATCCCTGCCAAGAAGGCTGCCCTGCCAACTGCTTGTCAAGTCCCAGAGCAGCTGCCAAAGCCTGCCTTTCTGCCTCTGACCCATCATAGCAGGCACCTGCAGAAAGTGCCCTGAGTATAGGCAGGGCTCTCCAGGGCAAAAGCCTGCCTGAAGCTCTTCACAAACAGGGACTGTGAGCACCTTTTCCCAGCCCTGAACAACAGCAAATGCCTGTTACAATATGGTTCTGCAACAAGCAAATCAACTCTCGCAGTGCAGGTGTTAACAGGGAAGCTGTGTGCCAAAACCCCACTTTGAGGCAGCTGGCCTCGTCACTGGGAGCTGGCTAAGAAGGCAGTGGCCAGCTTGATGCTGCTGGGGCACAGAGAACACCTCAGCTGCATGGGGACGCGGGAACGGCAACACAGGAACAGAGACACTGGGCTCAGTACAGGGAGTGCCGGGGCTGGGGACATGCTGGGTGGGGGGGGTGATGCCCATAGCCTTGCTTGTCTGAGACACCACCCCACCCCCC
>JAOEGS010007216.1:11117-39181 GCA_025447755.1 Corythornis vintsioides
TCCTGCTCGGGCAGGGGGGTTGGACTAGATGATCTTCTAGGTCCCTTTCAACCCCTAATATCTATGAATCTATGAATGAAAGAGATTTCCAATAAAGGACTTGTAATGACAGTGATAGGCACCTGGAATTGCCTATGATATATGGACAGGCAGGTAGGATAAGCAGTTTTAAATCAATTTTTCTAGGAAATGAGATCTTACACTTCTAAGATCTCCAAAGTACCTTTAGTTGCCACTGGGCAACTCATCTATAACATCACCCTTTACTCCAATGAACTGTGTCTTAGGCAGCCATCATTTTCACTTTCATTTGCATTTGTAGGAGCCCTCTGTCACCCCAGCTCTGCTCTGCTTGGCTCTCACTCCAAGCCCACCCTGGCAGTCACAATCCTGGAGTCTCAGCAGAAGCCTGCTCCTGCTGCCTGCAGCACCTTCCCCCCTTGCTGCCACACCTATCACTGTTGCTGTGCATTTCTCCTTCAGGCAGAGTCATCCCTTTTGGGCATCAGCAGGTGCAGCTGAGCAG
The DNA here is from genome assembly GCA_025447755.1 of Corythornis vintsioides. NCBI lineage: Eukaryota > Metazoa > Chordata > Aves > Coraciiformes > Alcedinidae > Corythornis > Corythornis vintsioides. The sequence continues at coordinate 11,644 of JAOEGS010007216.1, forward strand.
CTTCCCAGGCTGCAGCAGGACTCTGGAAGTGTCTGTGCCAGTGCAAATGTCACACTGTGCTAGGAAAGGCACCATCTGACCCAAGGGCTTTCTGCACTATCACAGTACCTCTGGGCTCCAAAAGTTCAGTATGTAAATTGCAGATGATTGTCCCTAAAGGGACAAATGTCTCATTTTTCACTCCACCTTTGCCTGATGGACTTCCTTGCTTTCACATGAGTACTTCAGAGTGCTCTCATTCCCACATTCCTGTAAGCTTGGAAACTTTGATGGTCCCATTTCACATATAATGATCCCAGGCAGAGGTGCACTTCTCAAAGACTGCACCTACCCTAAAGTCACCTGTTTTGGCCACAGGCTAAGTGACAGACTGGTTGTGTATTTCACATTGCTCAGGTTTAGCTGCTTTTAGAACAGACTGGTTGCATTCACATTCATAAGCCAATGATCCTCTGTATCCTTCTGGTTCCAAGTAAACCTTAATGCATGCACATTTTTGTGTGTATGTTTTACACTTTAAAATGCCTAAACCTGACAACTATCACAGCTCACTAGAGTGAGGTTTCCAGCATGTACCCAAGGGTTCTGTTATCAGGCATGAAAGAAAACAGTAATATGACCTTATATTTATTTCCTTGTATATTTTACATAGGTGCATTTAGAGTATTTTATTAAAAAAGGATGAGCCAAACCTTGTAGTCTTATCTACACATCCTGCAGTGAACTGACACTTGTTCCCTCACATTTCACCCAAATTAGATCTTGGAGAGAGCAAATTGAATTAGTCCCAATGGGTAATCCAAGGGCAAAATAGCATATACATGCAGTGTTGATGATCAGTGGACCAGTACCTGCAAGTGAACTGGAAAGCTGAGTTACAGCTGTACTGCAGATGTTAAGACACTGCATTTCTATCATTCTCAATGGACACCTAAATCCACATTAGGATATTGGTCCAACTTGTCCAAAGCAGTGGACGAGTTAACCTACTCTTAGGCTGCAAAGTATGACTTAAAGTCATTAGCCAGGTGAAAATCAGTTTTATGCTTGTATTCTATTTAATTGGAAATACTGGATCAAAGCTCAAGACCAGAGTCCTGGTGTTTCACATGATGCTTTGCAATCCTAAAGCTACCTAGAACTCGAGGCCTGAGACAAATATAATCTGAGCACACTGTACTCACATGAAAGTCTGAAAAGAGCAATGTCACTTCAATTTCTCATGAACAATAAGTGTTGGCAAGGGGCTTATTCTTTGTCCTTCCTCTTTTTCTCTTCTTATTCTACCTGGAGACAGAACAAGACAAGAAAAAAAAGCAGGTTAACACTGGACTACTGCCTGCCATCTTCCTAGACTGACATGCTGAGACAAAAATATCTTGGACATTCCACTTAGTCCCATACCAAGCAAAGCTTTAAGTTTATTCTCTGGAAAAAAAAAAAAATATTATCAAAAAATTAGTTTTTCTTTAGCTGTAAAATGATCCTCTGATGAAGTTAAGTATTTGTTCTATGTGTCCCAAGCCACTACTACATATCCTGGCATTAAAGGGCAGTGGAAGGGAAAACAAACTTCCAGTCTAGTCTAACTTAGCCAGTGTAAGAATACAGCATTAGCACACATGCTTGAATTATGGTCACAAAGTTTTGAAGCATTTTACCAAGCTATGGGAAGGTTGGAAGCTAACAAATCTTTATTTTAAGCATATCCTAAATCAATAAAAAGTGCCAAAATTAGTACACACATAAGTGAAAAAAAAAACAAACATAAGTGGGCTGGCCTCAGGATATCATTATTTATTGAAACAGATTTTTCTTTTCCTTATGGTCTTAGAAACAAATGGCAGGTGCAAAGAAAGAATAAAATTAGTCATAATTAGTTCTGCAGACTATTTTGAATCACACAGCTGAGATATGGATAAATAATTCAAATTTTACTCAGTAAATCTAAAACCACAATCCATTTATAAACTGAGACTGCTTATTAATCTGTAGCTCTCAGGTTAACAGTTTGTGTCAATTACCCAAGTAGTTTTGCATCAGTGGTAACCTCAATCATATGCTGTGTTTCTGCTCTTCAGTACAACACTAAGGGTGAGATTTCACTATTTCTCTGTTTCATGCCAATCAACTTCTTTATTAGAATATTTGTGAAAATAACAAGCTGGGGGCTGAGTTGAGACAAGTTTCTTTTAAGTCCAGCAAATTTTCAGAATTAGCCACCTTCTTTTTCCTGATACACTTTTTCAGCTAACCAGCACCCTGTTGTTCCAGTTTGTAATCATTGCCCCTTGACCTAAGTCTGGCTCCATCCTCTTGACACCCATTCTTTAAATATTGATAAGATCCCCACTTAGTCTTCTCTTGTCCCAGCTAAACAGAACCAGGTCTCTCATCCTTGCAAGAGAAATACTCCAGAATCCTAATCATCTTTATAGCCCTCTGCTGGCACGTCACCAGTAGTTACTTGTCTCTCTTGAACTGGGGATCCTAGAACTGGACCCAGTACTCCAGATGTGACTTCCCTGGAGTAGAGGGGGCAGAAAACCTTCCTCAACCTGCTGGTCACAGTCTCTTAATGCATCCCAGGATACCGTTGGCCTTCTTGGCACAAGAGCAGACTACCAGCTCAAGGTTAACTTCTTGTCCACCAGGATTCTCAGGCCCTTCTCCTCAGGGCTGCTTTCCAGCACCTTTCCTGGCGCATGGGGTTATTCTGCCTCAGATATAGGAAGCTATACTTGCCCTGCTCATCCACCCAAAAAACACATTCTTAGGTGCTTGCATCTCACCTCACCCATTTTGGTTTCATCACCAAACCATCACCTGCAAATTTCACCATTAAAGATACAGTACTAGCTGTAGGTAATTAATAAATATACAGAAGAGCACTAGAATGAGTATGGTCATGATCTCTAAACAGATGCATCTTAAAATACCTATATACTTAAAGAAGTTCTAAGAGTTTGGAGGAATAATAGACCAGGAAGCCTTATGGGTGAACATAATGAATTAGTTAAAATAATAATTTAAAACAAAGTAGCAGGACACTTGGGAGACCATGGCCAAATAGGAGCCAATCAGCACGGTTCCTGCAGAGGGAAATATTGTTGTGTTAATCTCCTAGAACTCCTTGAATATGTTAATAAAGAAGAGCAGCTGGTGTAATTTATTCTAACCTCTCTGGGCCACTGACAAAATTCTTTGCAAGAAGCTACAAAGGAAGCTAAGTAGTGATGGATCAAGAAGTGGTGGAGGGAAAGGAGGTGAAGGGCAGGATTAAATGGTCAATTTCATCATGTCAAAGGATAACAGCGGTGGGCCCCAAGGTTCCTGCTCGTCTACTCATTTATTAATCATCTAGGAAATGGGAATTGCTGTGAGGCAGCAAAATTTGCAAGGGATAAAAAATAGTTCAGCCTAAGTTCAGAGATGATTGTGTGCAACTTCTGAAACAAACAAAACTATGTGACCTACTCACTCTGAAAAATGAATTATCAACAAAAGCAGAGTAAGGTACACCAGGTGGAAAAAATACGAATTACTCAACACCTCACAGAGCTCCAAATTAGCGTACCAACTTAGAAAGGGACCTAGTTATCCTTGTAAATTACTTCAGTGAAGACTTCTGCTTAATGTGCAGCTGTACCAGATAAGCAAACATATTAAGATGCATAAAGAATGGGAACTAATAGAGAAAGGATTAAACTGCCAATGCTATAGTCTGATCTGAAATACTGAGTGCAGTACCAGTGACTCCATCTTATAAACAGTAGTGCTGACTTAGAGAGGGTTCAATGAAGGACAATGGGAATGATCAAGAGCATTAAAAAGTTCTCTCATGAAAAAAATCGAAGACACTTTGGCTGTTGACCATGAATAAAGGGATGTTAAATTCACAAACTATAATGAAGGCTAAAGTGAAGTTGTGTCTTATAACACACATGCACACAGAAGGGCAGAGGCAAAGCATTTGGAAAGAATAAAATTGAAAAAGAAATGCTTTTTCATATACTTTGTAGTTAGATACGGAAACTGAGGGAATCATCAGGTCCAAAAATTGAAGAGGATTCCCAAAGAGACTGCTAGACAGACACAGAGGTACCCAGAAATTTCAGGGGTAACAACTGATAGAAACAGCTCTTGTTTGAACCAAATTGAGACAGGGAGGCCTACTGTGTTACTCATTTGTAATCCCTTAGGCTTCTCTGAGCACCTCTCTCTGAATCATCCTAAGTGATACAGAAGACAAGATATTAAATAAGAATGATTTTCGACAATTCCTACAGTTTCTATGAATCAGTTATAAATGCTTTAATTTCATCTTGGATCCCACTTGCAATTCCTAGCTGTGCTTTATTCATTAGCAGACCTTTAACCTATTCCATTAATTTTTTACACTGGACTGCACTGAGTCTGTACAGTGCCTTTACATTAATGTAAAAATGGTAAAATTCATCACAGAAATCTAAGTAAATTATATCAACACTGTATTATCTAGTCTTTGATGATCTTATGAAAAAAAATTATAATTTTTCCTTATAAGATCTATTTTCTATGGCATTATTTATGTTAAAATCCTAATTTTTTTTTTTTACTGATTGTGTCCCATACAAGCCCTTCCATAGTTTTAAGAGAAGCTGATATCAGGATAAGTAGCCTGTAGGTTTTTATAACATCTTATTTCACTCCTTGTAAAGTAATAACACTTTTTACTAGTCCTCTGGAACTTTTTCCACAAATCAAGATTTGTTCAAAATCAACATTACTATTCAGAGAGTTCCTAAGCCAATTCTTTAATACTTCTGGGTGCAAGTTATAGGGCACAGTAGATTTTAAAGTGCTTAATGTTTTTTGTTTCACATCCTTCCCAGTTACTAGTGGAATAGAAAGTGTTTAATTAATCACTATAAGAAATGAATACATCATGCTAATGATGAGTACTTCTGTTTTTCCTGCATAGTGATCGACTATCTTGCAATCTTGGTCAAGTTTTGGATCTATGCCATTCAAAGGATTTAATTTCTTTCTGATTTTGTTAAAATATTCCTTCTCAACCCCATCAGTCAGAAACTCTTCTTACATACCTTTTAGCTTTCCTTGTTAATTGCCTGGTTTTTCTGACTGTTGGCTTGGGCTCAGTCAGTGGCTTCCCTGGGTTCCCCTTCTTCTACAGATGTTACTGATCTTATGGTAGCTGCTTTCACCTGTTGTGTAATGAAATGCTTCATTATAGTCACAAAGAGGTCTGTAGTCTTCTGACTACATCAAGGGGAACAAGTAGAGTGATGCAACTAGGGTGGACTGATGAAGAGAAGCATCAGGCACTAAGTATCTGGTGTTCATAGGGGTCATTCCTTAGAATTAGCTCCAGCCAAGGCTCCTGGAATGAATGAGACACAACTAGGTTTAGTGAACAGGGACCATCAGAAGATGCACTTCGGGAGCACATTATTGACCTGAGCTGACACTTTAATGTAGATGCACCTTAAAATAAATAAAATCATGAACATATTTTTACAAGATCTGCCTGACTCCCATTTATCAAATAACCATGAAAAAAAAAAAAAAGTTAGAGAATTTATCTTTTTTTCTAATTGCATATGGGGTGAAGATATATTATTTCTTCCCAAAACCCATGTTTGTTCTTGAAGAATGAACCTATGAACAACCATTTTTTCTACTGAATCCAACAAAAATCAAAAGTGTCTGATGAAATAAAAAGCATATGGCTATAGACAATCTGAAGGGAAAACATGATACTCCTCCAAAATTGAAGGATTGTCTTTATATATATAGTTAAGAAGGCTGAGAATTATCAAACAGATCTAAGTACAGGAAAAGTTTGAAGAGGTTATAATAAGCAGCTTTTGAGTTAGAGGTAGCAAAATATTAAGTCAATTTCCAATCAGGGTAATTTTTAAATGACCTCTAAATCAAAAATAGTTTGATTATAAACTGTTTGAAGAAAATTAATTATGCTTCTTTTCCTTCAAAGTATGGAAATTTTTAGGCCGAACCAATTTCCAAGCCAAAGTTAAAGAAGGGCAAAAATAGGACTTTAAAAGCTAGTTGCAACCTTAACAATAGGGAGAATACTGCTTTTCCATAATAAAGAGAAGGTAGACGTGACAAAACTGCCTGAGAAGTCTTCAGATTTGATAATAACAGGGGTTGAACCACATCTTTTTAAAAATCCAGAATTTAGCTGAAACTTCCTTCCTGTGTGGTGTTGAATGGAGTCTGAATGGGACTAGCACAGGGGGCTGCCCCTCAGATGTGCTGCTTCTCCAGTAGGAAACTGCAATGTGCAAACGTTAGCTAGGAAAACGGACACCCCAAAATGCAACACTGCATTCCTTCCTCTCCGAGACATTACTCCATAAGTAGAACAAAAAAGCCAACTGGTATCTGTTCTTATAAATTCAGCAATGCAAAGCTTGTTTCACACATGGAGCTACTGCTTCTCAGCCCAGCACCTTAACTCCTTCTATCAGTTGGTGGTGGACCTGTTGGATGAAGATAAGGTGATGAAGATTCAGCCAAGGTGAAATAGCATGTTACAGCTTAACTCAGACTTCCCTGATACCATCAGGGCTGAACTTGACTGTTGGTTGCACTTTACTTTCTGGATGAAGTGATGAAATAGTCATTGAATTACCTCGAGTCACCCATTTGCTGGGCAGTTCAGGTTCCTAAAAAAACTTGATTATATAGCTGAAATACTGCAAACAGTCATGTATCAGCAAAAGAAATGGAAAATGATAGTTCACTTGTGACAAGGGGCCTTTAGCTTCATTTTCTGTTTGTCACTTTCACATGCAATTATTTGATATTTTTTGTTGAGCAATTTCTAGAACTATTTTTCATATGCAGGGTATTGGAAGGCAGTTTAATCAGAGTATCTGATATTCAGAATTCAAAAGGGACTTTTTCAATTGGACATAGCAGTCACATGAGTTTATTTCTAATTGGTTGAGTCTATCTCTCAGAATCTGCCTAGTAGTAAAAATAATAATAATTACAAATGCAAAGTCATTGCTGCATTGATCATTCCTGCCAATAAATTGATATGCTGGAATATTTGTAGAAAGCAAACACAAAAAGGATGTGAATAGTTAATTAAAGCTCATTCATTTGAGCAACTATTTGCAAAAAATGCTTGGAAATGTTCCACCAAATGGCAGTTACTGTTATCTTCTTCTTTCTCCTGTCTTTGAGCCCTTTTGTCTGTTGAAGGACAGATGCTGGCAGTCAGTTGTCTTTTCAGGACTTGTCAAAAAGCCACAACCAATGTGAAACATCAGGTTATGCTATTTAAATAGAAAACTGTAATTTAGGATTCCCTGTCCCAAATACCATCCAGTGTACAAAATAATGGTTTACACTGCCCTGCATGCATTATCAGTTTATTGAAAAATATTTTAAAGGTATATAAGATATCTCTTAGGAAACTTTTACAAGCTGTAGATATTTAACTCTCGGTTTATTTTCCCCAAAGTACATCCCTATAAGTATGTGTACTTATATTAATCACAAAAATTGACTTGTGATTTATAACAACTGTCTTATAGTTTGGAATTCCCAGTAGAAGACATCTCTCCCTTATTTCAATGCATAGATACACGACTCCTCTGATCCTCTTTACAGATGACTTCCAGTCAGTACACGGCCTAATTCAGAGTTTTTCACTCTGCTTCAGTCATTAAAGTAGAACTGGAAAAAAAAACTACTTGATCTCCATCATACCCAAATGCTTCTGCCTCGCCAGCAAGAATTCACTGATTCCTTCTGGATAACTGTATTATAAACCTGACTACATTGGGCATCAAAAAAGCGGAAGATACAATCTGCATAAAATTTACATATATTTGCATACATACATCCGTCCAGAAAATACAGCAATTCACATTTCCACATCATAAGAGGACTAATGGAAGTATTCTCTGTTCCTTTGGTGTACCTTTCACTTTTTTTTTTTTTTTTTTTTTATTCAGGCATCTGTTTTAGTCACAAACTCTCCAAGTTGTTCCTGTGCCCCTGTGCTTTTAGGAACAGAAAGTTAAAAAAAATAACCTTTGAGACGTTTCCCTCAGACTCAAATTTGCACTTGCAAAAGATTCACTGATTTCTGAAAAGATGTCCATGAACAGTCAGAGGTGTGCTCATAGTAAGGCCAATGGCAGCAATATTCTTCAAAAGAATCTGTTTTCTTATTCCAACTTTCAGCTGAGCCTAACTGCCAAAGCTAATCATGTTGTTTTCCCCCTAGAGCCCTGATTCAGTCAATTCAGGGGCAAAGATTTTGTATAGAATTTCTTCCCCAATTAGAGATTTCCACAGACTGTTTTCAAGTGGCTAATGAGAATGTACAGAGATTATAAACACACTTTCTTCTGGGTATTTTGGGTATGATTAATCCTGTTTCCTGACTTCAGAACACTAATATGTATATAATGAATTCTTTCTACTGTTGTCCTCATTTTCTTTGGACTTCAGGTATGAAAAAGGGGTAAAAAAGGAAGTTGATTAGAACTTCTTCTGGCATTAAACAATTGGGCTGGCATTAGGAAAATGCTTTTGAAGGGATTTTTCTGCCACTGTTCACAAACTGCATGAACTTGCAAAATAGCCAATGAAGTCTTAAGAACCTTGTGGCAAATTCTCTGCTAAAAGCAGGTTTATATATTCCATTTCTCATACTGTCGCCAAAAGCCAATGTATGCATTCTTGCTTTAACAGTTTAAAGGTAGATTGAAACACAACTGCAGGAGAAGCACTTATCAAAGTTGTAGTTAAGTAGTTCATTGCTGCTAGCCGTGCAAAAGAGGTTGTGCATAGTGGTTTTTTTTGTTTTTATTTAAAAACTATTTTTTAATTAATTCAGAATATGGACTGTCCTGGGGAAATCTAACAAAAACATCCTGCACATAAACTTAATGTCTTTAAGTCATATCTTTAATATACAAGTCAAACCTTGTAAACCTATTATTATAACTAGAGCAGAACCTCTGAGGGGAAAAATTATTGTGAATCAGAATCATTCCTACCCCCTGCCATGCCCAGGGACACCTTCCACTAGATCAGGTTGCTCAAATCCCCATGCAACCTGGCCTTAATCACTTCGAGGGATGGGGTATCCACAACTTCTTTAAGCAATCTGTTAAAGTGTCTCACCAGCCTCACAGTAAAGAATTTCTTACTTATACCTAACCTAAATCTAACATTCAGTTTAAAACCACTACCTCCCATTCTATACAATTCTAAAATAAAGAGGCCCTCATTATCTTTCTTGTATGAGCTCTATAAGTACTGGAAGACTGCTAGAATGTCTCCCTGGAGCCTTCTCTTCCCCAACTCTCTCAGCCTGTCCTTATAGGGGATCTGCTCCAGTGTCTTCATCATGTTCATGGCCCTTCTCTGGACCTGCTTGAGCAGGTCCATGTCTTTCTTACACTGTAAGAAAGCCCCAGTACTCCAGGTGAGGTCTCATGAGAGAAGAACCATCTCCCTTGACCCGATGGCCACAATTCTCTTAGGTAGCCCATGGTGCTATTTTCTTTCTGGGCAGTGTGAGCACACTGCTGGCTCATATTCTGTTTTTCATCCACCAGCATCCCCAAGTCCTTTCCCACAGGACTGCTTTCAAGCCAGTCATTCCCCAGCCTGTATTGATACTAGGGGTTGCCCTGACCCAGCTGCAGGACCTGCACTTGGCCTTATTGACCTTCACGAGTTTTGCATGGGCCTATCTCTCAAGAAAGTCAAGGTCCCTCTGGATGATATCCCTCCTCTTCAGCATGTCACCCACACCACACAGGTCAGAGTCTGTCATTGGAAAACTTGCCAAAGATGCACTCGATCCCACTGTCTGTGTCACTGACAAAGATGTTGAACTGAATGGTGTATCATGGATTAAACAAGTTACCAGGCATATTGGATGAGGGTCATATATTATTCTATTAGTGAATGTATCACCAAAGTATATTCCTGCCTAGAAAAAAGATAGATTTTAAGTGCTTATATATTGTCATTTCCTTGCTTGGGGTGATCAGCTTCCATCAGGATAATGTAGGAGGAAGTATGTCATATTTTAAAAAGGTGTTTTCCTTTGAGGAAATGCATTGGGACTCTTCCTTATATTCTTTTTGCTTTGAAAAAAAAATACCAGTTTGTTGTTTGTTTGGGGTTTGTTTTTCGTTTTTTTTTGCATGGGTATGTTGTGTAATGAGCCAAAATATGTGAAGTTTTTCTACCATCTATTCTACTTGATTTTTTTGCCACCCAGGTACAACATCAGTTAGTGTGTTCTCCCAGACTCTAATCAGGTCTAAGTGTAGGAGGAAGTGGTTGTAAAATGCCTTACTAGCTATAGCTATTAACTTTTGTTCATGGAAACTGCTTTAGCAGATCTAAGCCTTCAAGAACAACTGTTGTTTCTCTGCACATATGCTTCTATTTTTCTCTGTGTAGTCAATGCTGCAGTTATGATCCTCATTTACTGTAACTTTAAAAAGTTAAACTGAATCCATGGATGTACTCCATTTTTTCCAAGTCTAAAACTGTCATCCAGTGCTTAAACTGTAATCTCTACCTTAAACAAGGGTCCTTTTAAGAGTTATATTATTCAGTGGTTCACAACCATCTTTAGAGAAACAGAGTGAGAGATTTTAACTGATTGCAGAGGTTAATCTGTTCCATATACTTCGTCAATAGCAGGTCTGAGGAAAATTAGCACCAATAATTATAATACTGCTGTAAGTCATGAATCTTATTTGAGTGATTTTTAGCAATTTAAAGACTGAAGGATCATGAATGTGAGGACTTCAGTAATATCCTTAGCTTTTAATACATGGCAAGTGTTTGAATTTAGGCTCCTTTTGCTTGCAAGCTTAATTACTACCCAAGAACACAGAAGACACAATGATCATTTTTAATCCAGTGTTAAAAAATTTAGAGATTAATGCCAACTTGGACATGGATATCATTATACTATATTTCTTATAAAAAGCAAGTACAGATTTTCTCTACTGAGTCAGAAAAGAAAATAATTTCTTTTCCTTCTGAGTGACTGCCTATGTGTATTGGTTCTGGTGGAGAGGGAGTTAATTTTCCCCATAACAGCTCTTACAGTGCTGTGTTTTGTATTAGTAGATAGAAAAGTGTTGAGAACACACTAGTGGTTTGGCTACTGCTGAGCAGCACATCAAAGCTGTCTTTCCAACATTCCTCCTTAGCTAAGGGTGGACAAGTAAGCTAGGGTGGACAAGATCTTGGGAGGGGACACAGCCAGGACAGCTGATCCAAACTGACCAAAGGGATATTCCATACCATATGATGTCAGTTCAGCAACAGAAGCTGAGAGAAGCAGGGGGGTTGGGGGGGGGGCAGAAGTGGCATTTCTTGCTGGGCCATTTCTCTTCTGGAGCAACCACTATGCATACTGAAGCCCTACTTCCTGGAAAAGTGGCTGGACATCACCTGTTGATGGCAAATAGAGAATAAATCTTTTATTTCTCTTTGCTTCCACACTTGGCATTTGCTTTTGTTTTGTTCAACTTCCTTTCATTTTGATACACAAGGTATTTTTCCACCTTATTTTCTCTTCATCCTGTCATGCTGAGGAGGGGAGTGACAGAGCAGCTTGATGGTCACCTGGCATCCAGCAAAGGGCAATCTACTAAAATATGCTACCAAGGCACAGGAATTCCTGACTCTTATCCAGACCCATAGATAGTTTATTCATGCAAGTAGCAGGTGATTTAACGAACTAAATTTTATACTGCAAAAGTACTGTGTGAGTACATAAGCTGTCCAGCAAGTCCATTAATGTATGGGTGAGACAATTTTTTATATGGAAGAATAGGAAAATAATCAGAAGGATAAGCTTTCTGAAATGCCTCTAACCAATAGATAATTAAGAGATGAGCATTAGCATGGAATGGTAAAGTTTAAAATGCTTGAGGTAGGATAGCACAAATAAAATCAAGATATTTCAAAAAAGACACAGTGTGGTGTCCAGTGATGCTGGTCTCAGGGAGACCAGGAGATGCTTCAAACATAGTATTACAGCACAAGCTTAGAGGAAAGCTAGGAAGCACATTATGACACCAGTTTGGGTGAAATATAAATTTGTACTTGAGATTTCAAACCTAATATACAGAAAGATAATTTAGTTAGAAAATAAGCATAGCTACAAAAGTGCAGCACAAGATGAGGGTCAAAAATGAGACAAGCATGGAAACAAACTGAAATGCCCTTAATAAGGTGATTGTGGTGTAGGAAGATAGAATACATTAAGGACCTGAATATTCAAAGGCAGAGCAGGAAAATAACCAGTTTCCCATTGAGCATAATAGAAAAGCTACTTGTTGGAGATGCCAAGAAGACTGTTCTTCAGCTTTCTTAGGTGGCTCTTCTGCTTGTTTCCAGTGACAAAGGTACTCACTGAAGCTGGATAAGATGGATATTTTCAAGGAAATCTCAATAGTTTATGTTAGAATTCCACAAGGGTTTGTCTACAGTCTAATACTAGTCAGTATTTATATTATTAGTGAGTGGAAATGTAGAAGAAATACCATTATACCTATATGGCACTGAGGAAGGACTTCCAGCATGCTGATGACCAGTTTAGTATCCAGAATAGATTAGACTAGAAATGTTCTAAAATAAAATATTTAATAAATAAAATGTTCTAGATAAATTTGAAACTTTTTATGAAACCAAGTTTCATATAATTAAGGTGTTGGAGTTTCCAGCACTGTGAATTTCCATGAACAGATTAGCCTAACATCTGCTCAAAATAACAGACAGGTACCACTGATCCTCCCATCCAGTGGCAAAATAAGCTCATGAATTCTTGTTCAGGCATGTAATGTCTTTCAGCTTCTCTCATGGGTTTGTGGACACATGCATGGAGTAAAGACACTGAGTAGAATCCTTTCAGGCTTTGTAGAGTTCTGCTAAACATAATAAACAACTTTAAGTTTTTCAACATCAGTCCTTCAGGCACAAATGGTTCATTAGTATACTAGCATTTACCTTCATCAGACATCTACAGAGCCTGCCTCAGTCTCACAGCAGGACCCTTGCATTTCTTCTACCCTGCCAGGATTTCAATCTGTTAGAGGCTAACAAAACTGATTTACTTTTATTCTGAGTTTCAGGCTTCTATCTTACTGGCTTCTCTAGCTTACTGTTTCAATTTATAGTTGAATTTGCTGCTTCTAAACACACAAGCAACACTATTGGAGATATATATGACTAAAATTAACAGCCACATGTGATGTCAAACATTGGCTTTGATTTGTCCACAACAGATGGAGTTCCTACTTTTATTTTCACATACAAGATTTACAACAGTACCTTGACCTACCTATAATTTCTATATTCCTACTATTGTAAGTTTGATTTAGTGTTATGCTTGAATTTCTTCTTGCTTTTCTTTTTTTTAAATACATAAAGTCTTTGACTACTCACCAAAGTAAAATATTTCTGTGTAATGTCTCATGTCTGTTTATGATATATAATATATTTTTCTGGTATACAGAGCTCTAAATTTTGGCTTTTGCCTTTGAATACCTCTTGCATTCTCTTAGAGGATTTGGGCTTATCCAATTTATACCTGTCCTTCAAGGATTTGTATTTGTTTTGTTTCCTGATATAGATTTTATGTTATCTTTGATTTGATCTCAGACTGATTTTGGATCTTTTCTGGACAGCTGTATAATATATATAGTCGTTACAGCCAAAGCCATCTCTTATAGATAAGATATTGAATTCTTTAACTCTCTGATTTGTCTGTGCTCAGCAGTATTTCACTAACTACTACTAGTAAGCTTTCTGTATGTTTTCTTGAAACAAAAAGAATTCCCTGGGGAGGCAATCCCTTTTATGTGTATAAAACCAGAATGCAATGGTGTTCAGATATTTGGTGCAGTTGTGGGAATTAGAGAAGAAAAAATGAAGACAATGAATCTTCCGGCTGGAATCCACAATGTAGCCAGTATCACAGAAACATATTTTAAACCCTCTCTTTTTCTATTCCTTTCTATTTTTCCTCCAAGTAATATGGTTTGACTCAGACTTCTAGATCTTCATTTAAAGAGTTCCCTATCAGAGATCTGCACCTGGAGAGGAAAGTCACTCTGCACTGACATTTTCTGTGAGTATTAATGCTCTGTTTTGGCAGATGTTACTGCAGCAACAAATGTTATTGAGGAAATAATTGCAGTCCTAGGTTTATGACATAATGAAAAAGGAGGGGAGGAGAAGGGAAGACAATAGAAAAAAGAGAAATAAAGAGTGAGAAAAGAGAGAAATAGAGTAAGAGAGAGAAAGGAAAGAAAGTAAAAGAGAAAAAGGAAGAAAAAAGGCATGACTATCACTCTGACAGTACAGTGTTGCTGTTCTAGAATGTCCTGCCAATGACACTGCCATTTATATTTCCCAAGATACTTACATCTAATACCATGACATCTTAAAAAGTATCATTACAGTTTAGCATGTTGTGATTTGGAGAAAACAGTGTGTGATAGACATTACTATGGAGACCATCATATCCTTAGTGTTAATGGGAAAATCACAGACCTTTCATGAGTATATTATCTGGCATAAACAAAACTTAAGGACAAAGTCAGATGGGGAAATACAAATGGTTAAGTGTACTAAGGTATACATCTGCAATCAGATTTAATTTTCTTTTATAACACGCTTCTTCTTAGAGGACTTTTTCACATATGTGTATGTGTGTACATGTTCTCAAGCAAAATGGATTACTGATGTCTGGATTGAACCAGACCTATTGGATCACTGAACTTCTGCTGTTTCCCTGACAAGTTATTTACTCATCTGTTATCGAATCACATCCCTTTTTTCAATCAGGTCACTTGGAAATTATTCTTATTTTACATTAGTGACCTGAAATTTTTCTAAGGGTAATTTGAGAAGTAACTGGCTTGAATATTCCCTTTTCTGTGTATAGAACCAGCTATGACATGTGTGATTGTTTCTGAAGAGGTGCTCCAGTAGCATGCATGCAATGCCTTGTAGGTATTTGGTGGTAAATAATGAGTTAATGGATCATTTTATGTTTATAGTAGTCTATAAAATATAAGCATTCTGTGGGCCTCTGATGCTCTCAGTTTCACCATGTCCTGCTCTGAATTCAATGGAGAGAAACACAAAATTTTATTCTGAAACTGCATGTTACAAGGCTGAGACAGCCACTTTAATGAGCATTGACTGCCTTAATTTTGTGTTTTCTGGAGCACTAAACTAGCTTTAGTACCAACTCTTAAGGAATAATTTGTTACAGCTCATCTTTGTCATAAGACTAGATTCACTGCCCTTTTTTGATGTATCTCATACTCTTTTAAATGTTACAGTCTTAAGCAACACCAATAGGAGCAAAAAAAGCATGAATGTCTGATCGAGATGTGCTCTTCAGCCAGAGAACAAAGCTGCCTTGAAAGCATATAGACTATTTTACTTGCTGGTTAAAACAAAGCTGTGCATTTTGGAGAACTATGGGTATGCCAGTGTTGATGCCTGTTTCTCTGGTATGAACTAAGTTTATCTCCTCTTTTTTTTTTTACCTTTTGTATTTTTAGCTGGTGCTGTTAGTCTCTCAAGCTTTACCAAATGCTAAAGAAGATGTTGCAAGACAGAATGCAAAGCACGAGGAACCAGTTCAAACACTGAAGGATGTGGGCAAAGCCAGTGGTGACAGATAAACAAAGGTGGAATTCCAGGAAAGAACTTAATGAAAGAGCTTTTTGACAAATAGGCAAAGGTGTGTGTGTGCTCTGCATGTGATTTGCACTTCCTTACTTCACGCTCTTCATTTCTATATTTTCCATTGATTCTATGGAAAAGTACTCTGCACCCATTTCCTCAGACAATAACCTTTGTAAAACCTTGTGTGAAAGATTATCACTTATAATTGTTAAATTCCATTCGATTCTTTAAAATTATTTCCCAGTCATTAACTATCTGAATCCAAACAATCCATTTACCAATGCAGTAAAATTTAAATAAGGAATTTTCAACTCACAGACCAATTCTAAGGGGCTCAGGAAGGCTAACTAAAAAAGACAAACTTGTTGACAAAGAGTTCAGTTGTGTTGTACAGCACTTTGTGCTTTAAAATATTTAGGGATGTGTATGCAGAGAAAAAAAAATTAATTTATTTAAATGACATCAGAAGAAGCATTAGTCTTTTTACATGGTTAAGGGCATATCATTTTTACTTATTATTCCAGGTTCTTTGTGAAGTGTCAATAGCTGTACCTGGCATTGTACAATATTCATACAGCCTCTAGAGAAAAGAACAGGCATTGAAAAGGAGACAGTTGCAAAACAGACACTGTGCCTTGAGAAGCACAAAGGAACTTATAAGTAGGAGGGTTGAAATTTTTTTCCCCTTCTTTTATCTTTTCTGGACGTCATCAGAGAAGGAGGCTCTTTCATTTTGAAGATTTACAATAGGGCATTTTAGAAAAGATCGCTGCACGTCGTGACACTGCTCGAGCGGGTCCTGCAAAGAACCTGTGGCTGCATTTGCATTGCTAATTGCAGTAATGACACTCACACAACTGCAGTGCGCTGCTGGTTCCACTAGAGGGGTCAATTGTTCCTGCGTGATAAATGCTTAGCGAGAACTGGTGAGTGGATAGCCTCTTCATATTACCAGGTAGGTGCCACTTTTTCTCCTGTGTCTAACAAACTGTGTAGTTTGCCTTAGCAGCAAACCAACAGACAGCTCCTGAACTGCAGACACTGCAGACACAAAGCCCATAGGAAGGTTGTTGGCTTGTGCAGCCATTCAGAGGTGGCACCTTCATCTTGACTTCAGGATAAGCTTCGAGTTTCTTCCTCTTCTGGAGCTGAACTGGCAGCATCTGGAGGATAGTGCTCGAAAGGTGGTTTACCTGGCTCTAGAAGCGGCCCTGCAGAAATCAAGTTGAATGAAGTGAATACAGTCTGGCTGGAAATCTGCACATTGCAATAGTTACTCAGGATATTGCAGTCAGAAAACACTTCTGATCATTTCTAACTTACAGGATTTTGAGTGGTGTTATTTGCCTTCAGAAAACTATCAAATAACAATAATTATAGCTTTAATTTGAGAAGTGGTAAGTTATAAAGCAGCATGGTAGATGGAGATATGCTAAGACTCCCTGTCCTTGTATTTGGGAAAGATGTGGGATATGGGCCCAGATTTCCTCTATTTATTCCTTCTGCTTTTCCTAATCTGTTCTTAACTGAGCACCTGCTTCAGTAAATGAGAAAGCACTGGAGGAAAAGGAAATAGAAATACCACAGTACAAAGTATGGTTAATAGTATTTATTAATGCATGCAGAGAACTATTAAATTAAAAAAATTAATGGAGGTCAAAAGTCAGCTTCTAATTCTCTTCAGGCAATAGAAAGAATTTATTAAAAAGCAGAAAAGGTATCCACAGAGAAACTTTCCCCATTTGCTATATGTGCATGAAATATAGACATCATCTTGACATTTAGTTGATGAAAGAGAAGAAGAGAAACTAAAATTAACACTCAGGCAGTTAACATTAGCCACATTACAGGATGGGGGACAAAATCTCAGCACACTGTTTCTGACACAAGCTGTTTTAGAGAGCTATTAAAGTTTGCAGAGCACCATTTCTTAAGAAATGGTTTTACAGAACCAGCTTTCATCGTACCATATCTTCAGTACAGATAATCTTGGCATGGCATTATTTTATACACTGCAGCTAGCTGAAAATCTGAAGAACAGATATCCAGATCTTCTAGCTGTATGGGCCTGACACAAAAAATTGGAGCATAGCAGAAAAGAGTCAGAAGCATGCATCAAGCATGCCTTTTGTTACTGAAGACATTCTTCTCTGCTGACAAAAATACTTGTTTAAATTTTCACATCAAGACAAGGCTCAGGTGTAGTTGGTCAAATAACCTAAAGTTGCCTGATATCTAAAATAAATTCCCCAAAAGCATTTCAAGTATTTTTTAATTTTCTGTGTGCTGGAAACATGATTCTCAGTGTGATTCCCCTGCACAATCCATATGAGGACAGAAAGGACAGAAAAAGGAAGATGATTTGAACAAGTTGGTACATTTTACAGAGGGAGTTTGCAGAGAAAAACAAACAATAAAACAAAATAAACAAGCAAACAAAAAAGCACCCCCTTTAAAAAAAAGTCACTGTTCTCCTGCCATGGAATCCAATCACAAACCTCCATATTTTTTCTCACAGAGATGTGCATAAGGAAAATATAAAGGCTGGACATATCTTGGATCTTGCATAAGCTTTTGAAAAAAGGGATTTGTAAAGACTTTGAGCAGGATCCTCTGCACAGAAGTGAATTTCATCCTGGCAAAAAATCAGGAATCTTGTCTCAAACATGGGATTTTTTTATTATTATTTCTTTTTTTTTACATGTAGCCTTCATGGAATAAACTGTTTGTGCTTCAGCAGTCTTGTTAAAATCTGACATTATTTCCCATGATATTAACCCCCAATTTATCATTTACTCAAGACTGCACAAGGTTTCATCCTGAGAGTAGGTTTTTTCTTTTATCCTTTTCCTTAAAAACATAATTATCTTTTTGTAGGAGTTTGCTGTGATCGAAGGTATTTCTGACTTTATGAACACACAGGAAGATGAGGATCGTACTTTCTAATTATAATTACAAACAATTAAATACGAGGCCTGAGACTACAAGCAGACCTTTAAAAGGCAAGAAACAACATGGCAAAAAAATAGAAGGAACTGCAAGGGAGCCTCCAAGTTCAGTCATGTATAAAATTTACAACATGACTGAAGGGCAGGTCTATCATTTCTACTTCGGCTTGTATTATTTAAAAAGTTATGTTTTAAATCCAGAAGGATAAGATCTGCATTCATTACCCTACAATATCCTTAGTAGGACCTTTTGTCTCAATCTTAGCACTCTGCTAGCACTATTAAGCAGCTTCTGCCCTGGAGCTGGCTTCTGCCTTGACACTTTGGAGAGCAGAAGGAACATTCTACTGTGTAGTTGTCCTGTACAGGTCCATGTATTCCCCTCCACACCTTGGCAGTCTCTGAATAACCTCACCCAAAAATACTGAACTGAAGGCTATTATCTAGCTAATCAACAAAAGAAGTTTTTCCACAAAAATTATCTGAAGAGGTATTCATAACAGGCTCCCTGCAAATGTTCCAATCCAATCTGTTGTGTAAATATTACAGCTGGGGCCGAGAGGAATGTGTGTGTGTTGTACGCAATGACAAAGCTGGAGCGTCAGCCTGGACGTGCACTGCTGTACACACAACTGAAGCCTTGGACAAGGGCAAGGGTGAGTTGATAGTGTCATCCGTGATGTCACAGGATCTTTAGGGCATAAGAAAGTGATCTGAAATCATGACTCTATGGTATTCATTAGAAAAACAGTAACTCTTGGGGCTTTTCTGCTTCTGCAGCATTGTGCATCTCAAAACCTCTAGATTACATTTAATTTCTATGAATCAATGCTCTGTCACAAGTAAGGAATTTTTGCACTTCCATGTCTTTTCAGTATTTGTAGATGGAACATCATGAAATTAACCATCCCAGTACAGTTGTATTTATTTAATGTCTGTTTTCCATCCTCTGGCAATGGTCAGTCAGACAATGGGATGAGTACCATATACCCAAAAAATACAATTAATTACTTTTTTTGTGAATGTATTACTTGGATGTTTTGTATTTTCAGTAAGCAATGGCAAAGTCCTGCAACCCTCTTTGCAGGCAGCCTTAGGTTGCAGGAGAAAATTTTCCAGGAAGAAGTTAGGTATCAAAAACACTGTAGCAGAGTAATATACTTTATAAAGGGACTGCTTTTTGGCTTGCATCCCAGTTAAGAAATAACTCTTTCTAGAGGTGCAGTCCAGAGACATGATTATCCAAACCCCAAAATATTAAGTATATCTGACCTTTGTGTATGACAATGAGAGTAAGAGGGACACTTGTCTTGTACTGCCACTTGTGTTGTACTGCCATACAAAGAGAGAGAGAAAGGAGCAGCCCTTGGCATGATGGTGCTGTTGACTTCAGCAGTTGCAGTTATTTCAGTAGGCCCCTATGCACAGAGCTAGTGCCAAAAGGAAAAATAACACATTCTAGCTTTGAGGCCTCTAAGAATATGAAACCTGATTTTAATTTCTGAAGGAGGAAAGGATGCCATTGCTTCAGACAACATGGCACTGAGAATACAAAGGGAAGTGAGACAGAGAATAACATAGCTATGAAAAAACTATGATTGCAAGTACATTGATTTTGTACATGTTTGAGTCTGTGTACAAGCCTACACATTAAACTGGAGGCTATTAAACAACCCCATTTCATTACATTGGGATGTTATTTTAAACCATCCTCTTGCTCCAATTTTAGATTGTGTAACTTTACCAACTGATAAGGAAGGCATTAGGTATAGAAAGCACAAATATAAGGAAGAAATGTATTTAATCATCTAATTCAAGATCTGCAAATATACTGCAGCTGAGGTGGTTGTTTTCACTGATCCTTTCCCTCCTATTTGTGTGTGGGTTTCCCATTGCTGCAAAGGAGAAGACATATGGGATGCTGTGTCTGCCCTCAGAGCTGCAACCACAGTTCATTGCCTCCTGCTTCAGCTCTGCACCCTCCCAGCTGGGTTGTTTCTTTGACAGTCTCTCAACAAGGTCCCAAAAGTGATTAGTGTGGGAACAGCCCTATAGGTTGTATAGTACTGCACCTAAACAGGGATTATTTTGATACAAGGAAGCTTTCAGGAGTACATTCAGGAATGCAGGGGACTGGGTTTGGTGTGGTGGTTTGGTTTGGTTTTGGTTTTTTTTGTTGTTGTTGTTGGTTGGTTGGTTGGTTGGTTTTTTAGGTATTGTTGGACTCGGTGATCTAGGAGGTCCTTTCCAATCATAATTATTCTGTGATAAAACAGACCATCCATTTCAAACATATTAATATACAAATGCATTAACTAGTCACAAAAAAACCCCACCAACACTACAGTTTTGGATGTTTTGTTTTCATTTGAGTTTTGCCATAGATTAAAATACTGTAGCCTAACCGCAGAGCAGGTGGTTTTGTTACTGCTTTGATTTGATTTTTTTATGCAGATTGCTTTAGATCTTTGTAATTTCCTGCCATGCTAAAACTGCATTCTCAGTATGGTAAAATCTAAACCACATAATGTTTTAAATATTTTTCAAAATAATCTTGAGCAGAACACATTAAAACTATTTAGTATTAAGTCTTTTCCTCTCTAAAACTGTGTAAAAACCACAATTTGATTCCCAACTTAATGTAAGTTTTATTATATTGCATTTCATAAATACCTTCCTTTTGTTTTGAGGTTATACTTGTGAAATATTCCAAGTTATCTTTCAGGAAATTAATGGCTTTTCCTTCCAAAGCCCCCAGACTGTAGTTTCATTCTTTTCTTAGCTGAAGCAGCTGCCTATAACATTTCCTTGGCAGTCTCTTCCACCCCGGAGGGCAGGTTCCTCCTGCAGGCACATCCCGGTAGCCCTTGCTCTCAGGAGGGGTTGCATCAATAGCCTTCTTCAATGTTTTAGTTAAACACCTCTAAAAAAACCTGTGCACACCCCAGTCTGTTCCTATTGACCTTTTTTCATCTGTCTAGGCTGGCCAGACTAGGAAGAGTTTCACAATAAGAGTAAAAAATCCTTACGTTTTGCTTTTAATTCTCTATCTCCCCTATAGTTTCTCATTTGATGATATTTGTCTACATAGTTTTGCAAACTTACACTCTTGAAAATGTTTACCATGTAATACATACAAAGAATTCTAGCATTTTAAAATTATTTCTAATTTAAGTATACTTTCCTTGCTTATTTTGGATAGTAATTTATGTGGGGTTCCAAGCTACACTGACTTTTTGACTGTATGTCTTCCCACTCCATAATTAGTCCCATCTCTCTGAAGCCACTGCCAGCACACATGCACAGAAACACACCCTTACCTTCAATCATTTCTTCATGACTTAAGTTCCTATATGTTTTGTTTTGCTTTGTGGACTTTTTCCCATCAGCTACTGGTAAATGAATATTATTAGTGTCAGATCAAATACCATCCTGTCTCTTTCTAGATAGGATTGCGTATTAAAATAGGAAATTTTCATTCATGGAAATTTCATCTGTTTCATGTCTTTTTCATGGTAGAGTCCTTGATCACATTAGCACCTCTCCATACAGAGGGAATGAGTTACAGCTTAATTTCTGTTGTGACAGTTTACTTGTCTGCATCTGGGTTTGGCATTGGCAAAGTGGTATGATTTTCCTTCTTTGGTTCTCCAGGACTAGACAACTTCTACATTTTTCACATGTGTCACCTTGCTTTTCTTGAACTTTGCAGGTAGGCAGCACCAGAGAAGGGCAAGTATCCAGAAAGAAAGTGGTTTTGTACTTTACACCCTTCTTGCAAAAATGGCTGCCTGGAGTTACTTACCAGCTCTGCACCCTATTGCTTACATAAATGGCCTGGTTTAAAAACAGTGATTATTATTGTTGAATATCTAACATCTCCCACTAAATGGAATGAACTTAGATTCTCAGATCAAACAGAATTACATAAAAACTCCAAGGTAAATGCTAGAATATGTAACTGAATCTAAGCAGAAACTTCAGATATGCCTATTAATTAACATCACTATATTGAGTTCTGTTATTTTTCCTTCATGTAAAATTCTATTTAGTGCATAGGTTTAAATACTTACACCTCCAACAATGGTATGTTAATGTAAACTATTGCTAAATAATAGTCACCAAAATATCTGTGCCTATCCCAAGTGAATTGAAAGATGATGCAGCTTCAACCTCAAAGTTTCTCTTTCTCCAATGATTTGTAATCAGACTCAGCATGTGAAGATTTGTTAAACAAAACAAAATTATAATTGTGTTTCAATTGAGTTTTGTTTGTTGGGGGTTTTTTTATTAGGACAGTCTTTAATAGGTGTTTTTTTCAATAATATACCCAGTTCTTCTTCAGATTTGAAAAACTGGGTACACGACTTACCTGATGCACCCCAGGACAAGAAGCAGACACATCAGTATGAGTATACAAGCGATGATCAAAAACAAACTATAGGATGTTTTCCCTATATACCTGTTTGATGAAATATTTGCTTAAATATGTCCATTTAGCCTGTTGGATTTGTTTATATTTTCTTATTTTTTTTCATAGAAAAAGGCTAAAATTTCAGCAGGAAAAATAAGAACAGAGGTTTTAATAAATTGCATTGTTCAAATGTAATCTTACAGGCAAAGTCCTCTAAGGTATTTAATAAAGTAGGCCAGAGAACTCTCCTTTGTGGATAAAACTGTGTTGCAAGTTCCAAGTTGTTGGTGAGATAGATCTATTACATTATTAGCTCTGGGGTAAGGTTTCCCAGTGCTGCTAAAATATGCTCAATTTAAATTCTATATTATATCACCCCTTCTGAATAATTTTATATCTATATTTTACTTTTAAATGCTTAGCTGACTCATGTGTTTTAAAGAATTATAAACATCTTAAAAAAAAAAAAAAGAATATACATCTTTATGTTACCTTTCCTTTTTATTACATTTAACTACAAAAAGGGGAAGATCGAGGCCAAGGTTAAAAACAGAGGTTGCACTATATTTACATTTTGTTCAATACCAGCACTTAAGAACAGAGGCCAAGCATTTAAAAATAGGCTGAAGTGGATGAAGAGATTTAGAGGGGAATGCCTGGCTGTCTCAGAAACAACCAGGTGAGTCATAGCTCTTCTACTGCAATGAGTTCTGGGCAGGGAAATTGGTAAAATTTAGCTCAGGGAAGGGAGACAGCAAAATACAGAGGCAGGGCCAGAGCTTTATTTCAATTGCGTTAAGAAATCCTTCCCACTCCAAGCTGCATCTACAGAGCTCCCAGGACCTCTGCAGATCGATACAGGATGCTGGCACCAGCATGCAGATTTCTGTGGCAGCAGTAGGATTGTCAAGGACAGAACTGGTCAGTAGCTCAGGACATCCATCTGCACATCTCCTGTGCTGGAGGGAAGGGACAAGGCAAACAGTTTTGTATGACCATGTTCCCATGTTCACACAGACCTCTTAATGCTCTGATAAACCACAACAGAAGTGATTTACATTAGTTGTTCCCAAAAAGGCAACAGGGGAAGGCACATATAGTAGCTGGGCCAAAGACCCTGAATCCAAGGCATCTTGTAATGTCATAGGATTGGATTTAGGACAATTTTTTAAATTGGTTATTTTTCTTTGCTTTTCAGTAAAGGTGGATTTGATGTTGATGGAAGTGGCATTGGTTCTGACAGAGGATGTATCTTTCTCCAATGCTTTCAATGTGAAGTATTCCCACAGAGACTATTTTCTTCAGGTGAGACTCCAATCTATTTAGAGTAAACTAAGCAAACCTTTATACTTATAAGAAAAGGCTAAATATAAATTCAGCATCCTGGCCAAAGCTGAGCGCAGGTAAGAATGCTGCTTCCTCACCCAAGCTAACTCTCTCTCTCTAAGAATACACTTCATCCCTATTCTGTACTAAATTATTGCAGATTAATGCCCAAAGATGGCTACTTGTTTGCTGAAAATAAACAAGGGAAAAACAGTTAATAGCTAAAATACATGTTCAGACTGGGCCAAGTAAAATGGCATCTGAAAAAGAAAAAAAAAAAAAGAAACTCTCCAAAAACCCCCACCTAAATTTTAGTGCTTGTTTTAAATCGCAGCAGCTTGTGAAAAGCTGCCTCCATCCAAGTTCTTGAGTCATGATAAATGTGAGTTCTTTCAGGACTGCTGCTGACCTTCAAGTCCAAGATGCCCCCTGCTTTCTAAGTCTATATCAAATGGGATAAAGGGCATCTTATACTTAAATAGAAATTATATAAGTTCTCTCTGTGCCTTATACTTCATGTTGTTATCACATAATAATTTTTCATTTCCTGGGGATGCTAGTGGCTAATTCCAATTTTTATCTATCTCTTTGTGCTTTCTCTCTTTGTTTCAAGGGGCTCATTCCCCATAGGCAATGCCAGTATTAAGTCAAAATGTCATTCAAACCCACTAAGAAACACACTTTGAGCTGGGAGGTGTGTCTGATTATCTAATTACCTTTTGACCCTACCAATCATCTCCTTTGGCACCTAGGTACAATAAGTTGGGCATTTCAATATCTGCTTATTCTGAATTTAGACCTGTTTTGAAAATACAAAAGAACCTTAAGTGATCTGTCCACAGTATTGAAATACCAACTTTAGTGGATACTTTGAAAACTCAAAGGCTTTACAAGATGAATAGCAAACTGTGGATGACAGCTCCTGTGGAGCCATTATTGAATAGCAGCAGTGATGACTGCATTGCTTTGGATTTAGATAAAAGACTCCATACAAGACAAATGGTAGGAGGACATCAAACAAGACTGTGTCCATGCAGTGACAGAAGCAATCCAATTGAAGAAGCTGTTGATTTCCCCAAGGTAACTTACTATTTCTTCTTGAGTAATTTATATTAAGGATCTAAAGATTGTATATTCATCTTCTATTTACACTTTTCTCTAAAAATTCTGCTCCTAGTCATCAAATATAAGACTTCCTTAAACTCTTTGCTGGATGGGAAATAGCAATATTGGAACATGTTAATTATTTTGCATCTGTGTTTTATTTAGCCATAATATCACTATGTCTAAAGGATATAGACTGAGAGTTACAATCAATACTGATCAGATAAAGAGATTAGTCAGCAAATCAATAACATACATGCCAACAGGAAGCACTGTGCACTAAAGCAACAATGAATACAAAGGGTACAGATAAGCATCGTCACCTTTATTTAGATGAAAGCTGATTCTAGAGCACTTCCACTATCTCATTAATAATGTACAAACCTTTTTGAGTCTGAGATTGCTATACAAGCATAATGTAGATCTTGAATAAGTTTCAAGATGTGACATAAAATAGCTGTGTAGAAAACCTTTGGATTTGGGTTTTAGTGACAGCTATATAATCTGTACATGGAAAGAATACAGAATGTTTATTTAGCCTCTTGAAGAAAGTCAACATTAGCATTTGAGTCTTCCTGTCATTCCCACTTACTGTGCCTTACAGGTCTACAGTTTAATAGACCTGGTCATTCAAATCAGGTTGCTTTGCAACAAAACTCAAGAGGGAGATATAACCTGTAAGAATACCCCACACATTCCAGATGTGAATGCCCATTCAGCCCACAGGGCTGGACTGCAACTTATCCTGCCTGAAATGTGTGTAATGGGTGTTTTAATACACATTGGTTCGCTCTAGAGATCCACTTTTATTTCTCTATCATAGCTGCTAACAAAGACTCATTCTCTCTGAGCACAAGTATAGGTGGTTAGCAGTTTACTGTAAAAAAAAAAGTCCCTCTTTTTCTACTCCTTCTACTTCTACACAAACTGCCTGACACACAGACCATGGTCAACTGTCCAGGATAGGCATGGTCCAAAATCCCTATTCATACTAATGCCACATTTGCCATTCTAATGCAACTCTAATATAAATGTACAGGCATGTCATTCCCTAAAACCATACCCAGTTTCAAATGCTATTAGAGCAGAAGGAGCCTTTAGCCTGTCATCACCTCACAATGAGAAAAGGACTCCCCTGTCCAAAGAGTTTTGGGAAAAAAACCCTGAGCAGGAATTTTTTTGCATAACTAAGAAGCAGATCCCCTCCACCCTATCATCAAATGCTCAACTAATTTAATGTCTACATGTGAGTCTCTGAACTCCTTGCAACAATCTTGGTCCCAGGAGGAATTATTCACATCTGCTCCTCTCCTTTTAGGATAATATGAACAATATATTTGAGAATCTAGAAGTTTGAGCAGATTCATTGAAAAGAATAAGTTTCAATAAGCTAAATTTAAAAATAGCTTCAATACTGTCTAATCTGTGATTCCTGCTTGGCACTGATAATTAGGACTAAAAAAAACCAAACAAAAACCCTGACAGAAAACTAACATGATTGATCTCAGTGAAAACAGTTTTGTTTTGTTCTCTTGAAGCTACCCTCAGAATCCTACTTTGCATGATTACTTGCAGTATTTTCCTATCTCCATTTTCACTTTTCAGGACTGGTGAGTTTGTCCAAGATGAAAAGAACTACCAAGTGCAGTTGCCAGTCTAGGGATAAGATCCAAGTAAAATCATTCTCACTTTCTCTTTTTCACCCAGGTCCTAGTGGGATCAAGGTTACCTTACTCATTACAAAGTTTGTACTTTTAATTAGCATCTTCCTCTTGCTGACATGGGCAGCACTTTGCTCCTGATTGTGAAGGTACAGCACTGGGCACCTTCCCAGCTCTTCCCTTGGTGGTCCAGTTGGAGAATGAAGGACTGAACCACCTCACTCACTGAAATTGTAGAATTAGTATGTATGGCTCCCCTGACTTCAGGAAAAGGAAGGAAGGAAGGAAGGAAGGAAGGGAGGAAGGAAGGAAGGAAGGAAGGAAGGAAGGAAGGAAGGAAGGAAGGA
>JAOEGS010007216.1:39573-55801 GCA_025447755.1 Corythornis vintsioides
GAAGGAAGGAAGGAAGGAAGGAAGGAAGGAAGGAAGGAAGGAAGGAAGGAAGGAAGGAAGGAAGGAAGGAAGGAAACCACCACAACATAATCTCCCTCTGGAACTCCAACAATAAACATCAGAGAAGAAACACACCATGCAAAGTGACTGTCAGATGCAGGTCTCAGATGCAGGTCTCAAAAGCTTGTGTCAATTCCACAGTGCAAAGTGACTTTAAATCCCCTAGTCCCTCATTTCCACTCCCCATGAGGAATGAAACCAAACAGGGAATACATTGTCAAGACCTGGAAGCTTGTAGTAAGAATAACTAGTTCTTGACATTTGAAATTACTCTGGTTCAAACATTTTTTGATCTTTCTTATTAGCCTTGTGTCTTGAGAAATAAAAATATGATAATCAGAAAGTACATAATTGGGTTCAGGGTATTCTGTGGTCACCCTCACTGGCTCTGGAGATAAAGGCACTTTGAAAGATTATGCAGAGATATCTGGAATTTATTCTGCACAGTCTGTGAAATGACAGATCTTTTTTTCTTAATTATACCAGCTATCAGTCTAACACCTGTAGCTAACCATTCTGTCCTGAGGAATCTCTTCTGATATGCTTTATTTTTCCACCAGACACACAGCAGCAAAACAGCACATGGATGCTGAGACATTTATTACTGCAGACATGGTGGCTGCCTTGAATCCCCCATGATGGCTCTTTTACACCATCACATCTCTGCCTCCTCCAGGCTCAGAGGGGTTGGCCACAGAAGCTGCTGCCACACTTCCTCAAGCATTATGGATTGGAAATTGTGGGTTTACATGGTGTTCAGATAGAAATATGTGGGCATTAACCAACCTGTGCAACTTGTAATTTTTTGGGAGCAGGACTTTGTGCCCAGGTCAGCCCTGTTGTCTGTCTAAAGCAGCACTGGCACACAGTTGCCAGCCCACAGAATGACAGCAGTTCCCTCTCCCTGCTGCCCAGCCCACCACCCACTCTTCTTTAAGCCTCCAACAGGACCCTTGCTGCAGCAATGAATAATATGCAGAGGGCTTCCACAAGCCGAGTTTATTGAGCTGTATTATACGAAAATATAGCTCAGGCAGCCCCTCTGCAGTCAAAACAATTTGTCATTTTTAATTCTTTCTGTCACCTCATTAGGTACATAGCTAGAGTGACAGTGAAAAAGCCCAAACAACATAAAAAAACCACCAACAGCAAACCTCAGAACACAATGTTTCCACAACTCCTGATCAGACTTCTGCATAAATATCAGGACAACAAAAGATTCATTGACCAAACATATGTGACTTGGTGCCGTATATAACTAAGTGGCATGCAGAGTGGTCTCAATAGGCATATAAAGCAATTAAAAAGAACTGTGCTTCCAAGCAGTGTACTATGGTATAAAAGGTCATCCCTATAAGTATGAAAAAGATGATGCTATATATTTCTTTTTTTTCCCTACAGACAGACACACAAATACTTAGCTAGAGGTTCCATTCTCAAAAGGTAATCTTTTAAAATCTTTGAAAATATGCCATGTCCTGTATCCTTCTCCCTCAGACCATGTCTTTTCATCAACAGTTAATATTTTAACTGAACACAATAGGAGACATTATCAAGGCCAACTATATGTCAGGAGACAATACTGTACTACATACAAAATATTTGCTCTGTGCATACACATGATAGTGAAGGAAACCCTGTCTAACCTGTGAGAATGAAAAGCCTCTTTTTTTTTCTCCCAGAGCTTGACTGTTTTCACATTAACACATTAAAGTCATTCTCCAATGGAAGCTTCAGAGAGTACATTTGAGGACTGATAATTTTTGCAGCAACACTCTGAGTTTGTGATAATAATGTTTCTGCACAGATGTAAAGGATGTGCTGACATTAAAAAGGAGTCAGACGGTGTTTGCACAGTGTTAATTTTTATTTAAGGGGAGAAAAAAAAAAAAGTGCTACACCTGGCTATGAACAAACAGCTTTTACATAAGTGGAAGTAGTTCACCTTATTGCAACTCCCTAAGTCCCCTTTGGATTAATTCAAAAATTCGAGTTATGGGCACATCAAAGAATCACAAGCTTTTATTTTTACTGCAATTAAAGAGTTCATTTTAAATGATTGTCCTACTAATAACAAAAGGAATCTTAGCCCAGACAGCAGCATTAAGTAATGATGTGTTCCAAAAAAATGTTCAAACATTGCAGAGACAATCTTCACTATGGAGACCTTTCTTCCTGATGCACTTGGGCTATACTCACGTTCAAACTGTACTTTGAATGCTGTAATGTGCCCAAGGGTGTCTTGAAGAATAGTGAAGGTATAAATGTAGCATATGGCAATAGGTATCTGCTGTTTCTTAATGTACGGTTAAGATATTTTAAAGTTAATTGATATACTGATTCTTCATATTTCACAATGCCATAGCATGGGAAGAGTAATGTCATTTGCTCTCCAAATGATCAGAGAGACTGCCCTGGTTAATACCTGCAGAAGTATGCCACAGATACAGTTGGAAGAAACCTACTCATTCAGACAGGAAAAAAAAATAAACCAACAAAACACTCAGGAAGAGAAAAGGAGAAGCAGTGAAATATTCAGTCAGAAGAAATGTTAATTTGTGAAGTTAAAGCATACAGAAACCTGCAACTTCACAACAGACTCCACAACAGCAACGGGTAACCTCATGCCATGCCTCCCTTTCTTGAAGGATTTGCCTTTCAGCTTGAACAGAGCAGAGGCAGAGAGATCAGATATTCCTTGTTCCTTTTGAAAAGTGACTGGGAAAACTCCACATAATCAGGAGGTATTTATGATTTCCACTAACTTTCAATTTTCTTGGTTCGTGTGTTTCCTTTCAGAACATTTGATGCTAGTCTGTTCTAAATTGTATGTTGAATTTGCTTTAATCAGGTGTCTTTGTAGCAGACATTAGGTCGTTTACTGTTTGATTTTTTTTTTCTGTGAAAATACAGGTTTTCTTAGTTTTGAAAGTGTCCTTTGATTTCAGGGGAAAGAAAAGAAATAAAAAAAAAAAAAAAAAAAGAGAGATGATGACCAGGGAAGGAAGCAGAGTGCAATCTTGGATTCACCTTAGTTCCATCCTCAAAGTTCAGCTCCTCATTCAACCCCACCATTCTGCTGGCCATTGCAGCTACCTGAACATTTCCTCTCTTGAGCTTTCTCCATAAAATGAAAGTCCTGTTTCTCACAAAGATGTTCTAAGTGCTGCATTTAATGAAAAGCCACTTAATGGAGACTCTGTGGTGAGGAACAGAGTCTCACATGATCAGTGGGAACAGGTTATCTCAGACAGGCTGAATTTCCCTTTGGAAGGGAAAGTCTTTCCACATAACCTATAGAAGGAGCACAGGGTAAAAAAGCTGCTTAGCTCCTACCCTAGCAGGCTTGTATGAAGTGACTAAAGTCTCATTTCTGTTTATTTACCTTGAAAATGTTTAGCTTAAACTATTAAACTGTTAAACTAGAAAAGTTAGCTGCTCTACTTGGCAGTGACAACTGCTCAGAAAGAAAAACATAGTCACCTCTAATAGATGTGTTTGCTTTATAGAGGAAGATCTCCCAAATATTCAAGATTCAACTGTAGTAGTAGGTGATGACCACCACTGAAAAACAAACCATAAATCATAATGAAAATCTATTTTAATTGTTCATAATATAAATTTTTAAGATTTATATCTCCTTACTTGCATTATGAAGGGGGTTCCTAAAATGGTACTGTTTGGGATATGGAAAGAATAAATTGTTTAATGCCAACAGAAAAGGTGCTGAGGTAGCTGGCAATTGACAGAGTTAATGAAGCATGTTAAGTAGGTACAATATTGATGAAGTTGTCCCCTGCAGGGTGATTGGCCACTGGGGAAATAATGTGACAGTTGTCTTTGTGTTAATATAATGTGGTACTCCTCTTTGCCAGATCCTATCTGCAATGAGAGATGAAAGAGATCTTGCAATGATACCTAGGCCTTCCTTTAGCAAACACTGTGCTTGAAGCTGGCAGGTAGAGGACAAGACAAACAGAGGCTAAGAAGTGTAATGGCTAAAAGTGTAAAGCACTTAGGTTATTTCCTACAACCCATACCTGAATTATCCACTCTTGAAATGTAATAATTTGACACTGTTTTCTATAATCCACTCTCATACACTACAACACAAGTGGTGCTGCCTGAGGATGAATGAGAATAGAATTTGGCCTGGAAATCTTTCTGAAAGTTAATTATTTTAAAATATTGTTTGAATAATTAACTAACTAGCTCCCAAGCAGTACAATGGATTTAGACAACAAAGAATGTTAAGAGCAATAGAGGTTTTCTATTATTATTTTTGTCTACTGTATGTGAATATTACTATTGAAACAGCAGAGAAAATATCAAATGGAAATAGAGATCAGCCTCGCAATGATACCAAGCTGTGTGGTCAGCACTGCTTCCAAAAGAGGCGGATAGAGTGTGGAGTAATGAAAAATTATTGATAGCATCAGTTTGGTGTCTAAACAATCCAAAGTGCTATTCCACCATTGTTCATACTGAAAACATCTCAGAGGAAATGATCTCAAAAATATCCTGAAGCTTTCTCGACTCTTTCAGGTGCTGACAGTATTTTCATGTTATGGACACATGAAAATGATACAAATCATACATATTTTAAATATAGAAGTTGTGGCTTTGACATTTTTTTAGTTTATATTTATCTGTTCATAGTGGAAGTGAGTTAGTTGTTACTGGACCTTTGAGCTTTTCAGTGTGGTTTTATCCTCATTAACATCTTATAAACCCATGACACACACACAAATAAAAAGAACTTTACCAACAAATATCCTTTAAAAGGTGTCCTTCACGTAGAAGCACCAACGAAGATTAACCAAGAGTTCTTCTCAGGGTTCTTAAAGGTAGTGATATTTAGAGTGATAAGTGATTCTTAGCAAACAACCAAGAACTAAGAAAATACTTCAAAGCATCACATGGCAAACCTTTTAATTTCCAAAATATAGTAAGTGGGAAAGATTAAATAGAAACAGATGCTCATTGTAGGATTTAGGCTTACAATAATAATATCTCTTTCCCCAGGCTTTCTTAAGGCTCTAATATTTCTACAGTCATTTGTTCTTGTGTTGTCAAGAATAACAACACGGACATGAGAACACTTTCAACAGAGCTCCTTATTATGGGAGTTTGAAAATCACTCCCTTACAATTTATTAAGGACCACAGTTTTAAACGTTTTTGTGCCCAAAGAATCTCAGGTGTTGCCATTAAGACAGCATAAAATACCACAAAATACCAGGAGATCAAACCAACTAGCAATTATCTAAAGCATTTTTCTGGTATCTACCCAGATTTGCCTTTTGGGAGTGCTAACTCAGTAAATAATCACTATACATAAACAAAATATTGGCTATAACACTCAAAAGAACTTAAAATCGTCTTCAAAGTGTTTTGCTGTGTTTGACAAAATACTCTTTGGGGATGTACTAATGGACAAAGCTAAAGATCCAGAGACAGGGAACTTGATCCATTTCAAAGAGAAAAGAAGGGCTGAAGGAAGCAAATGTAAAAACATGCTGGTACTCATTCAAAAAGTGCTGACTTCCTCCTGTAGGTCATCTCACCGGCCCACCTTGTACCACAAAATTGTGTAATTAAAAAGTGCTGATGCTCTGTACTATCAAAACTTGTATCTTTTCAACCCTTGTTTAGGACTTACCAAGACAGAGCATGTTATATGCAGGACTGTGAGTTTGTGTCTTGCCATAAAACCACACAAAATCAGATGACCTAGAGCACTTCTAATCTATTAGCAATAATAAATAAACTCTGAAATTATATTTTATATCACAGGGCTTTGTACAAATATCCACATGATACCACTTCAATTAACTAAAACAGACACAATTGCAAATTGCATGTGTATGAAGGAGACACCCACATGCTCAGACTGACAGTGAACCCTACACAATGTAATGCATAAAGTTGCCCAGTCTAACAGGCATTTTACAAAGTCTAGCTAGAAAGAGAAGAGTCATCTCTCACTCCCTTTTATCTCCTTACTAATTACACTACCTATTCTAAATCTCTGTGTAAGTATTTGAAGGGCAGTAAGTCTGGGCCAGTTGTGAGGAATTAACAGAACATACAAGGGGATTCAGCTTTGTGCAACAACTTAATTAACTTACTTGTTAAATAGGTAATGGCACCTGACTGTTGCATTGTGAAGGCATCTGCTTGTTAAATGGATATTGCTACTTATTCAAAGCATACATTCTAAAGTTTGGCTAAATTGTGAGGACTCCAGAACATGAAGAAATCTAAACAGTGTAACAGGAGAGGCTGTGGCAAAAGGCTTGCCTTCCTTCTGGTTCAGATAATTTCATCTGTTTCACAGTATTTGAATGAGAAGACACTGTCTAGATTTGAAGCACTGCTGGCTACAGATAAGCAGAGAGGTACCCAACCACATTCAGATGAAAATCTGCAACTGTAATATCCTATAAAATCTGGGAAAGGTTTATTTTGAGATTTCTTGGTTTGTTTTGGAAGTGTGGGGGTTTTAAGGATTTTTTTTTTCTTCTTTTCCTCCAGCTAATAACCTTTCAGATCTCTGCTGAGCCAAGAAGAGAGCTGAGATAGCAAATATATTTCTCAAAAAAATCAAGATCTTTATGCTCATCCAAAAAGGTACATTTTTTGTTTGTTCTCCCATTCCAAAAGTTTCTCTTACATCAGAGCTTCCTTAACAACAGGGATAACTGAGCCTGAAAGGGTTTTGTTCTGAAATGTCAATGTTGTTTACTTTCTTTGCTCTTAATTTCAGCTTTTTGGCTAGAATTTTCACATCTTGGTCTGTGGGAATCATAAATCATAGGGAATAGATACATAGAAAATGAAATAGTATGGACCATCCACTTAGTTATCAAGGAACTTTGAGTCTATAGCTCCCCAGTTGTCAGCTCTAAGCTTTTGTGCAATCAATTCTTTTATATTTAAATGAAGCTAGAAAAAAAAATTTTAAAAAATCACTGCATTAGTTGTTTTTTCCCCAAAGTTTGAAAAGAGTATGTTCTGATCTGGACTTCTGCTTAGGTATGTGTCTAATTTTAATTAAAGCATATTATTACAGAATGTAAAAGCTGCATGTTTCAGTTTGATTGTCCCTTGGTACAGACCATCTTGTAAATACAGTGGCATCTCTCTGAAAGTGAGACAGACTCTCTAACCTCTTGCAGGATTCATAAAATTCTGCCCATATGTCAGATGGCTGCCACCTTACTTCCTCATGGGACAGAAAGTCCTGGCAACTGCTTCAGAACTTCAAAGGGTGCTTTTAAAAAGGTTTATAAAATAAAAGCAGAGCTTTACATTGTTCAAACCATCACTGGAGTTTCTTCTTAAAGGATAGATCTTTTCCTTAGTGCTCAGCTCAGACTTCTCAGCTATATACTGGGAAAGTAATTACTAGATTGTAAGAAAGACATTGCTTTTGCTTAAGGAATGATTTTGGTTCATTGGCTTCCAATCATTGTTTGTGTGGAAATGATTAGGAACAGTTTTGCAAAGTTATTGGGGCAGTTGCAGAATTTTCTTCATCTTGAACTGTCTTTGCAGAAGATGGAGGCTGCTTTTTGAAAGGCAATTTCCAACAGGTGGTACATTAGCAGAAAGTCTGAATCCTATAATGTGATGCTGTGAGGGTGGCCTGTGGCACTGTATGTGCATTGAAGCCATCAGAGCTGCACCCAAGGCAAGGAACAGCTTTAGATGTGATTGCAGTACTGATGGTTGCAGTTTGCTATTTTATTAAATGGTCTGACTTACTTGCCTGTATGGAGTAATGGTCATCTTTTACATTTTTGTACATGCAACCACCACAAAAGGAGTGGAAAAGAAAATCTCTCAGTCACTTGGAAACAGAAGCAAGCATTGCAAAAACAGTGCATTTCACTAAGCCATAACACATACAAATCCATCAACTAAACCTGGGCATGCAATTAGTAGTCTAATTATGTTGTAATTGTAACTTAATACCAAAATACATGACCATGTGCCAGGCTCCACCCCATCTAGTTGTCTTTGCATTGTATCTCCTGTGCTGTGGCATCTCTACTGTTGTGTATCTCCTGCTAAAAATATTTAAGTACTAGATGGGTAAGGCCTTCAGTTTCTCACTTAAGCTACCAATTCTTCCAATGCTATATTTACCATCAGCTTGCCATTATAATAGCTATGACTGAGGCCCTGTTGTGATGTGTTGTCTCAGGAGGTAATTGGAGACAGTTCCCAGCCCAAAAGCTATAGGCTTCTTCTTTGTCAAAGACAAGCTTTGTATAAATGCTTTTGTCCTTGTTCCACATAGAAGAACTTGAACTATGAATAAATAAGAGGTGTGCTGATTTCCGGAGGTATCAAGGTCCTTAATTCTCTCCTACATTGACAGACTTTGCAGTAACAGTAATGACAGGTTTCATCAAACCTCAGCTACTTTGCTGAAATGGCCATGTTGGTTGTAAGCTCCTAGAATAACCAATGTACAGAGTAACCTCCACCAGATGATTGCACAGAGAGCACAACTGAGCAGAGAGGCTCTTTGCTTGCCTTCCTGGCATCAGCTGAGATGTATTAGTCCTCTAAGAACTTTACCCAAGATCAGACTAATAGTTTGTAGCAAGGATAAGGGATCAACCCTCTTTTTCAAGACACTGTTGGCAAATTAGCTCCTTGTGTCCAGCTTCTTTGTGTAAGTTTGCCTAGAGTTTTTTAGATGTACTGATGCCATCAGCAGTGTCTAAATATCAGTATTTTGATTACTGTTAATATGCATATGTTTCAATATAATGAATTTAGCTAAGAATGAAAATACCTTTTATACAAGATATAGCAATTTTTAGCAATCTATTGATTTAATGTACTTAGTTCAGTGAAAAATCTGTTGGTTTAAGCTATCTGCCATTAGTTTCAATTAAAATATATTGATCTGAGTAAATGTTGGTTAGATTAAGTGTTGCCTGACTGTAGAAAAAAATATTTGCTTAAGCAAAAATTGTATGAGTATTTAGACATATATTTTACATTGGGGACTCTTCTAGCATCAGTAGAACTGTTTAGGTATCAATAAATTTCTTTAAGCATAAATGAAAATATCCTTTCTGAAATTAAAAAAGCTGATTACTGTAATATTGGGACTAGCAAGCATTTTAATTCAAGTAAAAATGTTTTTGAAAGTTTAAGCATTCAAGCAGTAATATTGTAACTTGAAAACACTGAATATTCAACCCTTCTATGAGAGAAATCAGACTTTCCCTTGGAAAGGCTTCCTTCTTCAACCACAATGCTAAAATTTCCTGGTATCCTTTGAAAGGAACTTTATGAATAATAAAATAATCTTGGTATATTTCAATAGTAGGACAACACAAACGCAGGCTAAGACATGCAGCTATTTTAAAGTACCATATGTACATTATTCATGGGATTATTTTTATTCAAAGCATAAAACATATATATATCTATCTATAAATAAAAAGTATGCAGGCAATAAGGCTGATAAACCAGTCCTTTATTAGTTTTATAAAGACTGGAAGCCCTTGGGACTCTGATCTAAAAGCAACAGAGTACCCTCACCTCATAATAAAAGGTGGACTTGCCTCCATGACTTTGTCCTTAGCTACCTTCATTCACACCCAGATGACAACTCCCTGGCACAGCCAGCCAGAGAGTAGGCTGCATCTATCCCACAGTGGTTTGCTTACAGACATCCAGCAGCTCATCTCTAGGGTTCAGATTTAAAAGCTTAGGAGATCTGGAATGGTAGTTGTACACTTATTCTTCAAAGACATACCTGCTGTCCATTTGTACTGTTTACATTAGATATTATTTTAGACACACATTGTTTATTTTAATCTCATGTACTGAGTTAAAAAAAATCTCTAGATAGAAAGTAGGGTTTTTAAAATCCTCATGGGTTTGTCTGGGGAAAAGGTACTGCCAGTCTGTGTCTTTTTCTGTGTGTGGATGTGTACAGAGAAGAAATCTTGCATTCATAGGTTTTTGTACCTGCCACCTGTCCTATATTACAATGGCACACTTTGTCTAGTAGAACAGCATTGACTGTGACAGAGCATCTGTATATGTAGTCTATTCACAAGCATCAGGAGAATGACAATTAAAAGCAACACCAGAGTGGTAAAGCAGTGTCTGGATTGCAAGGGGAGTAGCCAGAGCCACAACAGCACAAAGCTGTGGTGCAGCATTCAGGGGATCACAGTTCAGGCAACATGCAGTTCTGGGGAGTCTATTAGGAACAGACACGTACACAAAGAACATTTGGGGGCACATTTTCAGTGTGGTGTAAGGAAAATGTACAACCTTCACTAGCTTTAGTAGGATTCACAAAGCCACATCCCTACATCTTGTGCTGAAAATGTCCCACTGACAGTCAAAAACAGCAATTAAACTATTAATTGGTGGCTATGGAATTCTGAATTAAAGAAGCAACAAACAATGACTGAAGTTACAAAGTGTTTCCCTAAACAGGAGGGATTACTCAACCTTTTTTTGGTTGGAGATGTGAAAAAAAAAATCTCTTTAGTTGTGTGGGTCACAGTTTTTCCTTGGGCCAAGGTTCTGATAGTTTTTGCAAGCTGTTTCCATAAAGATGTGGGTTTAGACATCTTCTAAATTAAAGACTCCTACTCCCTGCCTTCTACAAGATTTGGGTGGGGTTTTTTTAAATCCCATAGTAACAATTATTAAATCCCAGTACTATGGCCTTGAATAGCAGAAAAAGAAACTCATACCTGAAAATGTGATGTGTATGAACTTTCACATTGGGGTAGACCTCTCGGACTGTATATCACTTAGCAATTATAACAGCATTATCATCCAAAAGGAAAACTTATGCAAGTGTGAAAATGAGAGATGAAATCCAGGTGCATTCCTACGTAGGAATGTATGGATCAGTAAGCATGTCTTGGAGCAAGACAGGGCATGAAAATCAGCCACAACACAGAGCAGTCAGCAACATACATAGTACTTGATTATCAACTGTTAGGCAAAAGTAAGCTGTGAGCTTCATAAACAAAGAAAAGCACAAAGACTGATCTGAGGCATCAGACAATCCAACAGCTTTCCTGGGGCTCGGACATTAACACAGCTCTTTCTTGATTTCCTTCAGCTCTAATTTGAAGGAATCAGCACAGGATGGAAAAGAGAAGGAAGAATCAATTTTCTTCCTTGATGCTCATGTTTACTTTAATTTATTAATGTTCTTACACATTGCCAGTCTTATTCAACTGACAGAGGGATTTACAGCACCAGAAAAAAATCTCTGCTGACTTTTTAACCCAAGAATGGTGAGATTCCTTCCTTACTATACAAAGTATATATTTACCCAGAGTGAACCCTGCAAAACAGAAAACTATCTACCAAACAGGCACTTCTGATTTAAAATATACAGGGACCCTTCCCCCTCCTCCCCCCCTCCATTCACCTCAGTGGGAGTTTCTGACTGAATAATTAAACACAAAGTTATGTTCAGAGGTTGAAGAATTAAGTCTGTTTTTGAAGAAATGAGAT
Source organism: Corythornis vintsioides (assembly GCA_025447755.1). NCBI lineage: Eukaryota > Metazoa > Chordata > Aves > Coraciiformes > Alcedinidae > Corythornis > Corythornis vintsioides. The sequence continues at coordinate 51,156 of JAOEGS010007216.1, forward strand.
AATGGGTACCCAAGACCTTGGAGAACAAAGCTGCTTACAGCATGATCACAGTCACTTAGGGGGTAAGTTGCAGAGATGCAGAAGCTCCCTTAACCAAAGCAAGCCCCAGTAACTAAAATCCCAGCAAAACACAGATGACAGGGCAGAATACAGAAGAGCAAAGATACATTATAGGATTTACTTTAAGCCATATCATAAACTAGGTCAGATGACTATCTAAGCAGGTAAGGATTACATGAAGAACAATTAAGTGCAACAAATAAAATAAATAAATAAGAATCAGTAAAATCTAAGGTAAAAGAGCAAGGCAAACAAAATATTTTGCAGGGCCTGAGAAGTAAAATGTGCACAGACTCACTGGAAGTTTAGTGTGGAGTACCACATATGTGAGCAGAAACTCAAGAAAGATCCCAGAAGGTGGTAGAGATATTTTTAATGTGACAACACTAATGTTTTGTTTTGGTATTTTTAATCTTCACAGTCATAATACCAGTTTCAGATGAGGAATATCCTATTCCCTGACACTACTCCAAGTATTTTATAGATTGTGTTTTGCCCAGAGAGCTGAGGTGATGTAGACTAGCCTAAAGTCACTCTTGCTAAGCCAAGGTTAAGGCATAGGAATGCTGCAAGGTAAATCAACAGTGGGATCATCCTTCTTGTCTTCATGAAAGGTATATTTTACCAGAAAGCCAGACTTTATTCATTTGTACACATTCTTTTATCTTTCCTAAAATTTCAAATTCCAAGAAAGATTTTCCAAAGAAGAGACCAGAGAGTAGGCAAACATTCATGAGAAATGAGAACTTACTTACAGTGAAGCTGAACCAAGTCAGGTAAGTGACTATTCCAATAAATGTTTGACTTTTCTCCCCCACTTTCTGTAGAAGGATTGAGGCTTAAGAAATAAATCATCTAATTTAAGAAGCTTAATAATTTCTTCATTTAAGCTGACTCGGTGGCTTGTGGGAGTGCTTAAGGTTTATGCTAGAAATTCCCTTGCATCCCAGGGATCAGAAGTGGAAGCTGATAAGATGAAGCACAGGAGCAGCATGTCTCACTCCACTGGTTCTGACTTCAGAGAGCATTAGTAGCTGGCATGAGGATAAGTCTAGCTCTTTCAAAAGCATAAAAGCAAAGGCAGATAGCTACAGTATACTGCCTATAGTTACTACCACACACTCCCCTAAGTAGAGGAACCCGTTGCTTTAGTGCCTTTTTTGGGGTTTCTTCACATTGAAGACTCATTGTCAGGCAAAATTAAATTAAAAAAAAACCTTTGGCTTAATTAATATTAAGCATCAAATAACAACATACCTGTGATGGAATCACAAACCCTACATTGAGAACTTAAGAAGTCTGGAAATCATTCTAGAGGGGTTATAAGTACAGATTTGATCTTCCTGGCCTTCTCTGCTCATTCCCACTAACCAAGTGGAAGAGACCAGGAAGCAGTGAATTACTTTGAGGCAGCATTGCTGTGGTTGAAGTAAGGAGGTGGGATCATGCTTTTACTGTGCAAGCCCCAGCCCCAGCCCGAGAACCAGCCACACTGAAAAGACCTTTTCTGAAGGCAAGACTGTGATGATATCTTGGTATGGTGCTCTTTCACTTACATAATGAAACAACATTGCCTTGCATTAGTCTTGTCATCCACAATAACCCCTAAATCCTTTCTAAAAGGACAAATTTGGAAAAAAAAAAAAAAAGGTCACCCTACATTGCATGTCTGAACCTGCTTTTCACACAGCTCTTCTGCTCACATCTGGGCCCAATATGGTAAGTGCAAAACTGCAGTGTTTATTGAAAAGCTCAGTTACTTAGATATTGCATTTAACTAGAGATAGTCTCATCAATTAAGGACTAGCCAGTGTGACTGAACACCACAAAATACTCTGTGAAAATTTGTTTTGTTTCAAAGTCAAATTTGTCTGCAATCACATTTCTTCTGCATACATTTATCACAAATGACTATTCATTAGTTTTATGCCAAGACAGGAATATGTACTGAAAACAGAGCTGCTTAAAATGATCTTCAGTTCAACATAAAAAGAAAAAAAAAAAAAAAGAAGAAAGGGAGGTAGAAACTTTTACTCTGTTTCAGACACGAAAAAAAAGTAGTGAGAAAACAAAATTGAAAATAAGTTACAAATTTTTAACTATGGCAGTGGCAAGTCTCTAATGTGCAGAGACTGCCAGACAATAGCACTGTCCTATGTGTTCCACTGAAGCAGAGGCACCATTGCAAGTATTTAGCAAACTAGCCCCAGAAGTCATCTAAGGACATTCAGAATGTTCTAGGTTTAAGACAAAGTCTTAAATTCCAGGGTAAACCACAGTCATATCTTCCATCCTTTTCTGTTTCCAGATTCTAAGTGCTTTAGGGAATGACTGTATATATGCAGATTTCCAGATAAAAGCAGCAGAGGCAGGCAAAAAATATAGTGTGGATGAAAAGAGTTGATCAACATAGTTGAACAAATACAATTTTGAGTGTATTTTTGTCTTCAAATTACTCATAAAATATCTGGGAAGGAGTTCTGAGCATTTTTGGGGAAAATTTGTAACCCAAACTTACCCTAAGGGATGGGAGGATGTGTCAAGAGGAAGAGATGAAAGCAGAGTATGGCAGCAGCCCAAGTGTTAAGGCATCTGAAAAAAAAAACAACAGGGAAGATGGTAACAAAGCAAACCACCTACTCAGCAGAGTGCTAAATGCCAAAGATCAGGTTATGGCAGTAGGTGGTAATATCACTGGGGTCAAGAGGCTGCAAACCCTGTTATGATGGTTATCTCTGTCTCTCGGCTTCCCATATTTTGACTTTATGCTCCATTTTTCTTTCACCAGCCCTCATGGTAAGTGCCTAGTTAATGGCTGTTCTGCTCAGCCTTTAAGAAAGAAGGGTAAGCCCCAGCCAGCATTTCTGTGGTTTATTTTCTGTGTCAGCAAATAACTCCAGGTAACAAATGCATTCAGGAAAATCCGAGTCTCTTCATGGACAATTTGCAAACATAAGACAATTCAAAAAAACAGTTAATAACTGACTTGTTATGAATTATTATCTCCACCTCTTCTGCTTGCAGCTCAGTAACTGTCTGTGGACAGTCAAGCCGACACACACCCCCGAAAACATGAGACGAATCACTTCTGACCTTGTTCTTCCTGTGACCTTATAGCACTGGCTTGCAGAAAGAATATGCATATACAGATATCTTGGCATAACTTCAAGAGCAGTTCAGTAAGTAGTTCATAACTGCTGACCATCTGGCTGTTAGAACTAAGAGGGATCTATTAATGTTAGAGCTAGAACGTTGCCAAGCTGCAGCAGAAACTGCATGACAGAAATGCATATATGTCCTCTCTAAAACCCTGATAGACATGATTGCAATTGTTTTACCTACCCATTTACTCAAGTAATGTCATGCTTTTTCTAGTACCATCACATCCAGAGGCTCTATCCAGGAAGGAGCTCTGTTATTTGATAGCACGTGGCTATGCAACCCTAAACAACATTAAATATGAGTTTATGTCTCCATGACATGCTGGAAAAGACAAACTTATGTGCATCCTCTTGGTCCTTTCTGCCCTTTGAGATGATCAAAAGCAGTGGAATAGATAGACATAGGTGCAGTTAACATAGTGCCAGGTCTCAGTTAGAGGCAACTTAAATTAAATGGATCTCTGCATCATAGTATGTTTCTACACTGCTCTTGATCAACTTAAAGACTGGTAGAATAATTTTACACCATGCAGCAGTTTACTGCATTGACAGAATGTACAATAACCAAAGGACAAAGAGCAGGGAGGGGGAGATACATGAATGTACACTTTATGGGTCAATTTATTCAGTATCATGGGGGCTGATGTACAAAATCTAAACTCTGACATCTCTCCCCACTTTTACTTCATTGTGTAACAGAAAAAATGATCCTGAGGGATTTGGCAGCATAATTCTGTATATCAGTTTAGGAAGGTCTTTTCATTCAACATGAGGAACAAGATGTAAAAGCTATAAGAAGAATTAAAAAACTGTATTGTGTTGAAATTCTTACTAATCTTACAAAACAGTAAGTCATTTTGGAAACAATAAAGTGTGATAATAAATTCTGCATTTTTCCCTTGAATATTTTGAAAACCATCTAAACACCCATGCTTTCTCTTATAGATTCATTTAAACGTATTTAGAATGTGTATTGACTCTTGGGCCCAAGATTAAAGTGCATTTTCTAAACATTTTCTCATTTTTTTCCCACTGGGCTGATTTGTCAGACTTAAAATATTGCCTCACAGTATTTTTCCTTCTTATGTATGCTTCCAATGATCAGATCAGTCTATGAAATTTAGGGAGTTCATCTGAACTGAACCCAGTATAAAAACCTTTTGAGGGTTGCCCAACACTGCTTACAATGCTGTTTTGAAAAAATAACCTCAAGGCTTTTTAATTAATCGTTCATTCTTTTAGTCTCCAGCCCAGGTAGATTAATACCTATGCTGCCCACAGATCAATGAGTTCTGGAGTCTCCTACAGATTAGCACATCTGTAGTTTAAAGCCATTTTGCCTTGGAAGGAAAGAAAGAAGGAAGGAAGGAAGGAAGGAAGGAAGGAAGGAAGGAAGGAAGGAAGGAAGGAAGGAAGGAAGGAAGG